>LPNX010703618.1:0-76421 GCA_001517045.1 Pseudotsuga menziesii | reverse complement strand
TAAACCAGCTGAGCGGAAGGTGAAACCCAACCGCCAGGAGATTTGTATAAGTATAGGCTTTTGCATTGGAATAGATAATGAATCGGGAGTTATACCAACACCAAAAGACATTTTTCTCCACAACAGACTCATTGCAAAAAACCTCTCTCAGTTTTGCAATATCTTTCAAGGTTTGAAAGATTCAAAATGATATTTAATGCTTATTTTTCAAGGTTTAAAATATTAAATAATTTATTGTTTTGGTTACAAACTTTCGGCATGTTGTCCGATCAAGAGAGTGATCTGGATTTATGCAGGAATGCAACAGAATACACAAATAACCACAGAAACAAATTTGCAGTGGAAATAACGCTTCATTTCATTAAGCAATAACTAAAACTTGTTTACATATAGAATGGAAATAAACTAGCTAGAGTCCTGGTAGCTTATCTCTGAGAAGAGATGTGGCGGCTACATGCCTTTGAACTCTGTGTTACAATGAGGCTCGAAGGCCTATACATTATTGAGAAATAATGGAAACCCTTCACATCCAAAAACCTAACCCTAGGAGGTGAAACGCCAGAATGTGGGCCCCGTTGGGTAACTTGGTACATCAATTTCCTGGGGTCGTAACTTTAGCATACTACCTCCGTTTGACACGCATGATACATCGTTAGAAAGATATATTTAGGGAATACATCCATAAATGGAAAATATGGAGTCTAAAATGAAATCATATTTTATCGACCATTCGATGCCGAAAAAATGTCGTTTAGGGCCTCAAAATGGCTCGAGAAGTTTAGGACTTGAAAACTGCTAAAAATAGTAAATTGTGCTACAATTAAGGAAATTGGAAAACTGAAAGAAATAATGGTGGGGGTCCAAGTGGAATAGGTGGGTGGCCACCAATATCCTCTTGGATCATTGCTCCCCCCTTAGGAAGCAATGGTCCCTATTTCGTTGAGTTCCTCCATGAGATGAGGAAACTTCTGCTGAACTTGGTCCCTGGTGAAGGAGTTGGCTTGCTTTGAAAACTTGATATAGCTGGATCTTTTGCTGGCGGGTGTTCTTGATCTATGTGTCCATAATCCGATCAGTTGTGGCTTGTTCCATACAGTCAGGGTTTAAGTCTGTTGGTGTGAGTTGTTCTGCCACATCTGATGTGTCAAGTAGAGGTGGAAAGTAGGGCCGAAGGTAGTCCGCATTGAACACTCGGTGTAGACCAAGGAATGGTGGAATACTAAGCTCAAAGGAATTGTCCCTGATAGCTTTGGTGATGGTGTATGGCCCATATCAGAGCAGATTAAGCTTGTGGTGTGGTCCAGTGAGGCGCTCCTTCTGCAAATGTAGCCAGACTTTGTCACCCACCTGGAAGTTGTGTTGCACCTGATGCTGATCATGTCATTGCTTGTACTTAGAATTGGACCTATCCAATATGTCATGAACCTGTTGGAAAATGTGCTGAATGCACTCAATGAAGTTGTTCACCTTGGAAACTTCAGATTGGATATGAGCTGAATCATCCTCAATAGCTACAAATGGCATCTCCACGTCAATGGGACATAGTGGCTGGAATCCCAAGCCCACCTAAAAGGGGCTGTGGTTTGTTGAGCTGTGGAGGGCCCAGTTATAGCTATGTTGTACATAGGAGAGGCTCTCATCCCATGTGAGTGGATGCTTTGAGTTGTACATGTGCAAAATGTGTACGATCATCCTGTTGAAGACCTCTGTCTGGCCATCAGTCTGGGGATGGAAAGCTGTGGAATTTGTGAGCTTGGTGTCTAGCATTGACCATAGGCTAGACCAGAATGTACTAAGGAACCTGCCATTTCGGTCTGAGATTATAGACTATGGGTTCCCAAAGTGTACCCACACTCATTCAAAGAAGAGTTTAGCAGTGGCTTCTGCTATGATATTCTTCTTACATGCCGCCATTATGGCCATCTTTGAGAATCTGTCAACGACCACAAACACATAGTTGTTTCCATGCTTAGTAGAAGGAAGGCCTGACATGTAATCGATGGAGATGGATTCCCAAGGTTGACTAGGGGTAGGAAACGTAGTATAGAGGCCTTGCTTCTTGATGGATGACTTGGCAATGGCGCAGGCAGTGCAGGATCGGATGTACTTCCCGACGTCCTATTGAATGTTCATCCAATAGAAATACTTTTGTAGTAGCCACTATTTTCTTGACCCCGAAATGCCCAGTGACTCGACTATAGTGCGCTTCCCAAATCATCTTGGCACACTCGCTTGAAGGAACATAAAGGTGTCCCATGTGACATAGTAGTACATCTTGGAGGTGAAATTTTGGAAATTGGTTTCCCTCCAAGAGTGTCTGGTATGTGTGGATGAATTCTGGACCGCTCTTGTAGAGAAGCGGCCAATCAGAAGTCTCATGCCCACAAGAGTTGAGCATGATGGTTATCGCCATGATCGGTGGTCGACTGAGGTAGTCTGCAACATTATTGGTGCTTCCCTTCTTGTAATTGATGTTCAAATGAAACTATTGTAGATATGTGGACCACTTCTGATGGCAATCGTTCTGTAACTTCCCTTGTGTCTGTATGAATTACAGGGATCGGTGGTCTGTGTGGATGATCGTTTCCTTCCCCAAAATGTAATGCTTCCATTGTCGGCAAGCCTGTACAATGGAATACATCTCTCTGTCATAAGTGGGATATTTACGGACTATGTCAGACAGTGTCTCACTCTGATATGCCACTGGATGCCCTTATTGAGTAAGGACTGCCCCAATAGCATAGTCAAAGGCATCTGTCTCGATCTCAAATGGTTGTTGCAATTCTGGTAATGTGAGCATTGGGGCATAGCAAAGGAGATGTTTCAATTCTACAAACTCCTTCTGTTGAGTTTTCGACCAAAATCATTTTTCTTTCGCTCCTCCCTTGGTGACTTTCCTCAAGGGCCAATTGGTATGAGATAATCCCAACACGAACCTGAACCAGAAAGATGCGAAGCTCTGTTAGAGTAGTTTGGGTTGGCCAATCCCAAATGACTTGGATCTTGGTTGGATCCACATGTACCCCACACTCATTAATAATGTATCCTAGATACTGAATTTGGGTCATCCCAAAAGTGCACTTTTCCAAACTGGCACACAACTTATGCTGCTGCAATGTTTGGAGGACCTGTCAGATGTGGTGGAGTTGCTCTTCCAAAGTCTGGCTGAAGATCAAGATGTCATCCAAGTATACTACTACAAAGGAGTTGGTGAATGGCTGTAAGATCTCATCCATCAGTCTCATGAAGGTTGCAGGAGCATTTGTCAGCCCAAAAGGCATGGCCAACCATTCGAAAAGGCCCTCCTTGGCTTTGAAGGTAGTCTTCCACACATTGGTCAGTTCGATCGGTACCTAGTGATACCCAGACTTTAAGTCGATCTTGATAAAATATTTTGTCCCTTTAAGCTAGTCCAGGAGGTCATCAATCCGTGGGATCGGGTACCTATTTTGGACAATGATCTTGTTCAGCGTCCGATAGTCAATACAGAGTCTGCAAGTCCCATCCTTCTTCTGTACCAACACGATCGGTCTCCCACAGGGCGATGAACTTGGTCGGATGTGACCCTTCTACAGTAACTCCTAAATTTGCCTCTTGATTTCATCATTCTCTAGAACAGAGCATTGATAGATCGGTCCATTGGGCAGCGACGCACCTGGGGTCAGATCGATGGGGTGCTTGACCTGACAGTGGAGAGTTACCTCAGTGGGTGAGGTGAATATGTCTCGGTACTCCTCCATGAACTTGTTAATTTGTTGTTGTTGCATGGAGGGGCCTTGTCTAGAGGTCATGGCCATGATCTTCTTCTTGCCCTGAGGGCGGATCATCAAGAAAACAAACTTCTTGGTTTTGGAAATGAGCTTATTGCATTGTTTTGCAGTAACCAAAGAGATAGCGGCAGGAGGTGGTACCTCTGGTATCCTGTACAAAATATTTCCCAACGTAATAATAATAGCATGAGGCCGAGACTTATACACAGCATGTTGCTTCCATAAGTATGGTTGACCTTGTTAACCCAAAAATCCCCCACACAGCTCTCAATGGCCTACACCACCCAAGGACACCATCCCACAACACTCATTTCACTCCAGAAGACCTTCCATGACCTTCCATTTGACCCCCACACCTCGAAAAGAGCCCAAGGATGAAGAAAAGAGCTAAACCCCCCCCAAAAAGAGCCAAAATAGACCCCCAGGAGCTAAAGCCCTAAAAAAGGGGCTAAAATCCTGAAAGGGGCTAAAGTTAGGGCGAAAGGGGCTAAAGGCCCAAAAAAGGGGCTAAAGCCTTGACCAAGGGCTTAAAACCCTAAAACCCCTTGGAAAAACTATATAAGGAGGGTGGGGGGTCACTCTCAAAACACTCCTCATTTGCATATTGTTATGTTGCCCGTGGATGCTTTGAGACCTCTTGCTCTCAAACCACCCACTCTCCCTCTCCTTCATCACCATTTCTCCAAGCCATTGCTCCCCAGCCAAGAGAGAGGTGCTCCCATGAGCTAGGGCATGGTGGCCCATTTCCACCTAAGTGAGGTATAGCTTCTTTTCATGCATGTTCATTTTATTGTTTTCACTTTCTAACCCTCATCTCTATTTGCAGGTTTTCATTGCCATTGTTTGCAGGTTTAGTAGCTTAGGTTTATTTTGCAGGTTTTGGAGGCGGAACCCTAACCCACTCTTTGCAGAGGGGTTCACAAGGGCTACATCTCCATATTTCTTTCTATTATTTGCTCTTATATGTAGTTTACAAAGCTGCCATTTACTTGTTCTAGTGTAGCTCAGCTTAGTTTCAATTCACAGCTCTGTTTATGTCATTTTTACATTCTGTTTTTTACTATTTTCTAAGGGTAGAAACCTACCCTTGTGCCCTATAGGCACAAGGGAGCCATTTTTTCCCCTGTAGTGAGAAGAAATTCTCACTACAGCTTTGGCGACTCCCTTGGGTCGATCCCACATGATCCCTAGGAAAAAATTTCAACTTTTCAACTTTTTCAGTTTTTATCCTAGTTTTCAAAAATGTTTTGTTAGATCTGCTTAAATCTACTTTATTTCTTGTTTTCTGTCAGTGCTGAAGCCTCTTCTAGGTTGAGCCAAGTCAGACTGACCCAATACTAGTTACTGTCGGCCATATCTGACCTTGCATCACCATTAACACCCCTTTCCGGAGCAGGTCACTCTTATCAGGGGAAAAGGTGAGGGAAGGCACACTTAATTGGCAGACAGGAGCGCCTAGGGTGCACTTAATCCTCAAATAGGTGCAACTTCGGGCCAGGAGCTCAAGTTGCAATTGTTTTGGCATTTTGTGTGACCCCTTTGCTCATTTCTGGAAAAATCTCGCGGCCCCCTTGCGGGATTTGGTCAGAAACATGCGGCCTGTCACACAAAAGCCATTTTTCAGTTTAATTAGCATTAATTTCTAGTTTTATAGGACTGTTAGTGTGGTCCAGCCACCTCTGTTCTCCATGACAGGTCTCTTTTAATTCTAGTTTTCAATTTTTGCAAATAAATCAATGAACAATGTGTATATGCTAATCCAATCACTAAGGCTTAATAAAATCAACTAGTCTAACAAAAAACAACATAAAATTAACCATCTTGCTGCCCCCTTCCTCCTCTACCCAGTTATCACCCTCCGGGGTATTCTGGGATATGACGAAGGGACAACTCGTATAGATCTAGGCACTCCATGGCATTTGTCCTAAACCACTAAAATCAGGTGACCTGGAAGGTACGGGGGGTAGAGAAGGAGGGCTTCTCACGACGCTAAGCGTCCTCCCTGCTTGACCAACCTAGCACTTGGGAGGTGACCTGAGGATCTACGAATGGGCTTAGTCCCATTGTGTTGAGAGCCCAACACCTTCTCTTGGTTGAAGAAGAGTACCACTGAGAGGTAGACACTTAGTTAGGCCAACAATTCATGGTTAATCACCATATTTACTTACAAATTTCTGTTCATGTTTTCATACAAAACCATGATGTGAACTCTACCATGAATTCATAAACCATATTGCAAACCAAATACCAGAACAAAAAAGCAAACCAACACACCATACCAACTAATTAACCCAGCTCAGTTCATGACGCTGAGTAAGCCTTAAAATTTACCAAATTTACACTAAGTTCAATCAACTCTATAGTCTTTGAGTACATAAGTCCCTAACTGCTTTAACTGTGGGAAGTACTTGGGCTTTTCCTAGAAACTCATTGTGAGGAGTACCACAGGAACCCCAAATTAGTTGGCCACTGAGAGGAATAGCCAAGCGAAATGGGTAACGAACCCTTCCAATTGAGTAGAAGCACCCGTGCGGAACAAGCTAAGCGTTGTCTTCTGGCATTCTTGGTGGTCGAGAGACCACCTTTAGCTAGTAGGAAGCCATTGAAACTGGGGTCCAAATTTCATACCCACCAGTTTCATACACCAAGGCAAACACAATTGATCCTCCATGATCTTACTCACGCTTAAGAGGCGAACCACCACCATTTGGAACACTCAGTCGGCATCGTCGTAGCCATTCTCAGTGATCTCCCACACCATTAGAGGGCCACACAGCCTCTGATTCTGATTCAAACCCATATCAGTTTGAACCAAACCTCCACATCGCACCATCTAGCCCCATAGCTAGTGAAAACCTAAATCCATTTTTTGGTCTAACCTTTGCAAGTGGACCCATGTCCACATCACAACCCGTCACCCACAACGTGGCAAGCGGTCCAAGCATAGTCATGCAGACTGTCATTAACCAATTGCCACCACCAGTAGTGACCATCCAAGCTGGCCCAGTTGTAACACACGGGGGCAGTGGCCCCTCCACACACATTGTCCCCCCTACCACATAGGGGGGCAGTGCACAAACCACCCACATTGCCCCTACCACCATACAGGGGGGCAATGCCCCCGCCACCCACACCATCCCACCCACAACACTTGGGGGAATTGGCCCATCCGCCATAGTGCCACCACAAGCACCCCTAGTCATGCAGATGCATTATGCACCTGCAAACCCCACCCCCATTGCGGCCCCATCCCACATCAACTTGGGGTCAAATCTACCCTTCATGGCTCGGTTGAACCTGCCTGACTTGGCTAGATTAACAAATGACCCCATTCGTCACCAAGATTTTTGGTTACCCATGCCAACTAAGATACCGTCGGACATCCCAAAGTTCAAAGGCAAAGCCGAGGAATGTCCCCAAAATCATATAATGACATTCCACCTATGGTGCTCATCCAATAGCATCGTAGAAGATTCCATCAGGCTGAGGTTGTTCCAACCCACACTTACAGGTGCTGTGGCCAAATGGTACATTGAGTTGCCACAAGCCAAGACCCCGACTTCAACTCCCTAGCCTTCATGTTCCTATAGTATTTCCAACTCCCTGTCAGATACGACGAGGGGGTGGAGATCTTGCTATCCTGTCGCCAAAACACCACCACTCACATCACTCATCATATCCATGAGTGGTGGCGGCGCCGTAGCTTGTGTAAGATCCAACTTGATGACGGGATCTTCTTGGATTGGTTTCTCAAGACTTTGCTCCCACCCATTGCAAAGGACGTCGCATCTGAATGTCCCCAATCCGAAGAAGAGGCCATACTGAAGGCCCAACAATTTGCTCTCATTTATGCCTAATCTGGATATTTGTACACTGTTATTCCAGATGCTCCCCGTCCAAGTACCTCTTACCGTGACGCACCAGGGGCATCCCACGCAGTAGACGGCATCATAGGGTCAGTCTCCCAACAACCACTGCCTCAACTGACACCACCTACCATTGCACCACAACCAAGCAACACTGCTAATGTTTCTTACCAAAACCAAGCTCCGGACTATGCTAGAATGATGTCTCAGTCCGGAGCAACAACTTGTTATGCACAACCTGCGCGACCACAACAGGCTCAGGAGATGACTTGGCCAACACAACAGTATGTGGGGAAAATGCCCGCATTTGTGGCACCACCACCCCCACAAATATATTATGCACCACAAGTGCAACAAGTTCAAGCCCCCGCCCCCGCTCCACCCACTCCACCCACTCTGTTGGGACAAGTGTTCGCACAACAAAACCGTCCCAACTAGCCTGTTGCTAAAAATCAACAAGGGAAAGCTAGAAACAACCGGCCCCACAACCAAGGAAATAACCAACCGCGGGGAGGTGGTCAGCAACCAAACCCTCCCAATAATGCCGTGGCTAACCGACCAGCTCAGAACCCCCCATGACAAAATCCACTAAGATGCAATGCACCATTGTGCACAAACCAACCATGTACACTCTATGATGTCTATGGGAATTACATGTTTGAGTGTCCCCTCATGGCTCACGCTAAGCAGGCCATTCAAAATGAGGCCCAACAGGCTGCCGATGCCCCCACTCAAGCCCAACCCAATTAGGTGCCACAAGGACCTCCTCCCATGGTACTTCAAAACCACTACTAGTCCAAGGATTGGTGGCAACTGCTCCCCCCCGCAGGCCAATCCCAACACTCCAGGGGCACTGCCCATGGCCGAAACAGGTGTCCACCACCTGATGACCATGACCACTGAAGAGGTCAACTTACAGACTAGACAAAATCAGTATGGTACCACCACCGAACTTGCCGACTCATCAACAACATCCACGTCTAAGGCAACCAACCTACCTCTCCAGTTACCCCTGTTCCCATGCCCCCCCATATGCAGAATCACCAATAATTCCATAGCTAGAGCTGCAGTCAGCTATAGCGTTGTGGATGATTTAACCCAAATGCCAACTGCCATGTCCACTCTTGAGGTACTTAAAATGTGCCCAACGCAGCGAAAAGCCTTACTAGCCGCTTTAGGGGCAATAGACCCCTTCGAATCCAAGCCGATCACCTTTGACACAGAGAATAGAGAGCCGTGCATGCCCTCCACTATCGCCTTCCAAATCCCATTGTCCATTCGAAACTTGGTTGTGCACCGATGCATAGTGGATGAGGGGGAATCCACGTGCGTCATGTCTACCTTGGTTTGGCAGAAGCTTGGATCACCAATTCTGCAACCATCTTCCACGACTTTGTGGGCTTATGATGGACACCCCACTAAAGCCCAAGGAATCCTCCCCCATGTCCCCATCACATTAGCCGAGAAGATAGTCCTGATTGACATTGAAGTCGTCAACGCTCAATTGGATTACAACCTTCTCCTCGGGAGGAGTTATATGTACTCCATGCGAGCTGTCGCGTCAACTGTCTTCCACCTCATGATGTTCCCCCATGAAGGGAAGATTGTGATGATTGACTAGCTCACCTACCACGATCTGCAAGGGTTAACAGCACCTGTGAACGTTATCCCTACTATCACCACCATCGAGCTGCAAGGGGTGACCGCACATGCTAACGTCATCCCTTTAACCAACACTGCGGTTGAAAATACACCAGCCTCCCCACCGTTGAATGTGGTCCCTGGGTTGTTTACCGATCCCACCATGACGGCTCCTTTCCCGTTGGTGCCACTACCACTGACACAAAAGAAAACTGCGGACTTGTGCATGGTCTCATCAAGCACCGCTGCACCCAAAAAACAACCGCAGCCGCAGCCCCAACCACAACAACAACAGTGTCCGCAGCTGCAATGCCAACAGCAGCTGCAACATCACCCTCAGCAGTAGCATTACGCATAGCCGCAATCACAACCTCACCCCCACATGCAACCAGCTGGGAGTTATGTGGGCTCATCTTCAGTCCATACAATTCCCTTCCTCTTTCCCCCACCTGGTGTCATGAGCAAGCCGATCATGGCCACATTAAGCCTACCCAACTTTACGTTGGGGATCCCGGTGTGGTATCTAGATCCACTAGCTCAACTAGCAATGCCGCAGGTTGTGTTAAACCTGGTGCAACCTATTGTGGTTGAGTCTCACCCTCCACCCGGTCCACACAAGCCAACCGCTGCACCTGCACCTGCACCTCCCCAACCCAAAAGATCCAGGGGCAAGAACACCAAAGCCATCACAAAATCGTGACAAGTCCCACCTTGTGCCATTTGTGAACAACAGGGCCATCCAACTCAGAATTGCCCTGAAATCCCAGTGATCCGTGCACATCTGGATGCCATGGATACGAATGAAAACATCCCCGTGGTTGAACTCCCAACCGCGTCGCTAGTCAAGAACAAGGCATTGAGGAGAAACCATGCTTGCGCCCTTTGCGGCTTGTATGGACATTACTCCCACCATTGCCAAGACCTACCCAAATTTCAAATGGCTCTTGCTGACCTCTGTCACCATTCCCTTGAGTCTGAGATAACCTTGATCGAAGAAGTTCACCCCCCACCGCCTTCTTCAGACATCGTGTCCATCTACATGATGTCCAGTTTTGTAGACCCTCTTGTCTCCACCATCACTGACGGTCCATCAGACCTGTCTCTTCCATTGTTTCCCCAGCCACAGCCGCAACCTCAGTTACTAGGGAAACAGTGGGGTTAATTCCCGATCAACATTTTCCTTTTCCTTTTCCTTTTCCCTTTCCTTTTCCTACCATCTGAGATCATGAGTAAGTATGTCTTGGAAACCTGTAATCTACATGATTTCACACTAGGAGATCCTGTGTGGTACCTTAAACCACCTACCCTACCTCTGAGGCCCCAGGATGTGTTGACTCATGTACAACTAGTTGAGATGATGTTGCACCTACCACCAGGTCCATCAAAGACTCCTCCTGTCTCCAGGCCTACCCCTCTTCCTCCAACAGAGATTGGGGGCAAGGCCACCAAAACCACAACCAATACCATTTACATGGTCTCTAGCACCAGTTGCCCTTCTGTCTCGTCGGTCGTGGAAGATCCACCTAATCTATCCTAGCACCACTTACGTGATGATAGAGAGATCTGTAAGACCGCCTTCGGTTTTACCCCATTCCATTTAAACCATAGTGTGGAATCGGTTCTTCCCATAAAATACCAGATTCCGTCACCCTGCCTTGCCAATGACCTTCATCTTGGCAAGGGGGCACACCTCTTCGCTGACTCAGATGACCAACTCTTGAAAAATCCACGCAACGGGCTCCACCACAAGAAAGTCTATTCTTTATGAGTCCCTTATAGCGTAGTTTTTTCCCTTTTCTTGTTTTTCAACGTTTTTTAGCACAAGTCAGGGTAGCGCCATTAGCTGCTAATCCAAAGTCACCCAGAACCTGTTTGAGACACCTCTCACACCTCTAGGATTAAATCTCTTAATGAGACCATCGTCTCATGTTTAACTAAGTCAATTTTAGGACCATTTCCCACAAGTCACCTCGATTCACGAGCCATGACATAACAATGCGAGTGTCTACGGACCAGTACTCGTATTACACTGCCCGATCGCAACTCATGCGAGTGATCGAGCTGCCGCTCGTTAAGGATTGTACCATAATTTTACTTTTGGTATTTATAATTGTCTTCTTCACTGCACCTTACACGGACATCTGGACCATTGTCCACAAAACCTTTGTTTTTCTTCCATATATTTGACATAGAAGTGTCCTCGGGCCACTGCCCATTAAGAAATGTAATTTTAGCTTTTATTTTGTATTTTCAACACATAGATTGTCTTTTCTTGTTTACCGCTGGACCACTGTCCACAAAATGGTTTCTTTTCTTGCACGTATTTGTCATATAAATTCCTCTGGACTTGTACTTACATCGTATGTAGTCAAGTTCTTCCACCACAACACACACACACGCTCTCCTGACCTCTGTTCGAGAGCCACCTTGGTTTGTGTGCCTCTACCGCACCGTCTCACAGGCCTCTATCATGATATATCCCACACATGTATTGGTATGTTTGAGAGCCTTCTGCTCTGTCCATATTGCATGGATGACCTTTGGAACTCTGTCCATCGTCCCAACATGGGGCACCGCATGTGCCACCGCAGTCAGTTGACCACATTGGAGTTTCGTTTAAGCTCTTTTTTGACTCCTTAAAACAATGAAAAGATCACCGAGCATAGCTGCTTCCTTTCCCGCTCACTAAAGTATAGGAAAGGGCGTCTACATCGTCTCGTTTACCTCCTTTTGTGGACCATGTAGACCATTTCATGAAAAGGACCTCCTTGGCACACTCAAGCCAAGACTGTTTCCCTCTGCATACTTTTGTGCTTTCTCGGGCAGAGGGGCCACACTTTACGAAAAAGCTCACCATCGGTTGTCGTTAAGCTCTTTTCCAGTCGTTTCAGCAAGAAAAGATCTCCAAGAAAACTTGGTTTCGTTCATGCTCATAAAAGTATTTGAATGACTGTCTAGTCAGAATGGGTTTAACCTTTTCTGGCCTGATTGGACTACCAACGGTAAAGAAGTCTCTCATCCCCTCCAGGATGGGCGAGCTCTCCTATGTATAATTTTATCCTTTTTCAGGCATAGGAGACTACCAATGAAAAAGGGCCCCCACTGGAGTCTTCTTCGTGCTTTTAGACTCTCTAAAATTGAAAGCACCATTGAGCACTTACCTTCTTGGGCTCACCAAAAATCCATGAGATCGTACCACAATGGTGTCCCTAAACACCACCCCATAGAAAACAATTTGGCAGCATCCCCACATTGGGTCGCCTTTGTTCAGAGTACTCTGTAATGTGTCTTCCTTGGATCCCATCAGTATCAAAAGTGTCCACCTCCTCCAAGTATTTTCCATTTGCAGTGACATTCCTGGTATTACAGCTATGATCCCATTCCCTTGAGTCAGTTTCATTTGCTGCCTGGTCCGCCCTGTCGTCATACTCTGAAGAAAGGAAGTTTGAGTCTCCCACTCCCCCCCTACCCCTGTTCAATTTTCCCCTTCCCTCCCCTCCCCCCCAATTCAGTGAGTCAGTTCGCAGATTGCTTCATACATTTCGGTTATCCCTCACGCTCCTCGTCAAGGAAACATCATTGCCTTGACTAGGGGCAGGTCTCCCTCTATCGACGCCAACACATATATTCCAGAGGATAGACCTAGAGGTCCCTATACCTTGGTTTCATTAACATCATTGATGAGTTCCTTGGACCACCTAAGAGGAGTCCTTCGTTACTCTCGGGATGGTTGTTTCTCACGTGCTCGACTTCAACTCCATCATCGCACCGTTGAGATTCGTACAAGGTTTGTTCCACACAGAATTTGGTCAAATACCCCAGATGTCACTCGACTCTAGCACATTGGTGAGTCCACTTGAGGGACCTAAACAGGTTATGTCCTTTGTGATTTCTGGGTTGCGTTGGAGACAGTGATCAGAAGCCCCAGCAGTGCTTCGGTATACCTTTATGATTGATACAACATACTTGTACCACAGAGACTCTAACTTTTAATCAGCGAGTCCTTACAGCTATGTACCGTTCCAGATCCAGCAGACCATTAGTCATGAAGATATAGAATTCCATGAGAATGCCATGGGTCAAATGTACCAGATCAGTATTATATTCAGCCTCACATGAGAGGCAACCAACATTGTAACATCAGTGTAATATGATCGACTCTTGTATTTTAGAGCATAGATCAAATGATTCTTTTGACATTGTCATGAGCATGGGAATGCCCGCCTCGTCCATATACATGTCACACATTTATTGTATCTCACCCATTGATGGGAACCAAATTAATACAAAACCAAAAGCCACCATGCCCCAGCCCCGGAAGCACCACCTCTCGACAACAAATCCTATGATGTCCATTGGCCATATGTTGAGCTCCTACCCTCACACATCAGGGGGAAATTTGTTAACCCAAAAATCCCCTACACAGCTCTCAATGGCCTACACCACCCAAGGACACCATCCCACAACACTCATTTCACTCCAGAAGACCTTCCATGACCTTCCATTTGACCCCCACACCTCCAAAAGTGCCAAAGGATGAAGAAAATGGCTAAAAACCCAAATAAAAGAGCCCAAATAGACCCCCAGGAGCTAAAGCCCTCAAAAAGGGGATAAAACCTTGAAAGGGGCTAAATTTAGGGCGGAAGGGGCTAAAGCCTTGACGAAGGGCTTAAAACACTAAAACCCCTTGGAAAAACTATATAAGGAGGGTGGGGGGTCACTCTCAAAACACTCCTCATTTGCATATTGTTATGCTGCCTGTGGATGCTTTGAGACCTCTTGCTCTCAAACTACCCACTCTCCCTCTCCTTCATCACCATTTCTCCAAGCCATTGCTCCCCAACCAAGAGAGAGGTGCTCCCATGAGCTAGGGCATGGTGGCCCATTTCCACCTAAGTGAGGTATAGCTTCTTTTCATGCATGTTCATTTTATTGTTTTTACTTTCTAACCCTTATCTCTATTTGCAGGTTTTCATTGCCATTGTTTGCAGGTTTAGTAGCTTAGGTTTATTTTGCAGGTTTTGGAGGCGGAACCCTAACCCACTATGTGCAGAGGGGTTCACAAGGGCTGCATCTCCATATTTCTTTCTATTATTTTCTCTTAGATGTAGTTTACAATATCTGCCATTTACTTGTTCTAGTGTAGCTCAGCTTAGTTTCAATTCACAGCTTTGTTTATGTCATTTTTACATTCCATTTTTTACTGTTTTCTAAGGGTAGAAACCTACCCTTATGCCCTATAGGCACAAGGGAGCCATTTCTGCCCCTGTAGTGGGGAGAAATTCTCTCTGCATACCTAATAATAAATCACAAAAATCAAGAGGAGAAATATCACATAATACCTCATCGGTGAAGGGATTGATGCTATAGGGAAGGAGACACTACTGGTTGACACGGAGATCCCGTCCTTGGTGAAAACACCCAATGGTGTACGGTTGTGGGTGTGCTGTGGTCGAAAAACCCAACCACTTCACAACCTCTACTGAAATCAGGTTCTTTTGGCTCCCACTGTCGACAATGAACTGTAGTGGGGAACCTTTTACCCACATCTGGGAGTGGAAAAGATGCTCCTCTTCCTCTGAATCTTCTGGTTCTTCCTTTTGGATCTTCGTGGTAGCAATGGTGGCATTGGGCTCTGCATCAATAATATTCTTCCCTCTGTCATTCCCCTTCTCGAGTTCTGATTCAGTTTCAGATTATGCATTTGATTCAGAAGCCTTTATCTCAGCCACTAGTGACTGCTTGGCCCGACTCACACTTGTGTTGTGAGTGGGGCTCTTATGGAACTCGCACCACTTTCCTGATTCCTTCTTCAGCTTTGCAGTGTTTCTCTTTGCTTGAGGCTTTGGCAAGTTTTCTTGATTCACCATGCCTTTTCTATGTCCTTGGTTCTATGGTTTAGGGGCACCTTTCCCTTGCTTCTGATGCGCAGATCCAAAGTCTCACTTTTTCTATTTGAATTTTTGCTTAATTTTGGCACCATACCGATATGCCGTACCAAGCAAGGAGATGTCGAGGAACTCCATTTCCTCCTGAATGTATCTGTGTAGACAACTATGATACTTCAGCACCAAATGTTTCTCTGAATCTTTGATACCCAACTTAGTGCACAGGGTATGGAACAGATTCATCAGCTCATGCACATCTTGATCTCTTTGTTGCCGCAGCATAGTCCATTGTATATACTTGCCCTCGTAGCTCCCCACCGGATAATATTGTCCCTTTATGGAATCCCAAAAAGAATTCCTAGTGGGTACGACCAAGAATAGAGAGGTTTCCTCCTCATCCTTTCTCTCACAGTAGGTTTCCCACCAATCCTTGAAATGGGGGGAAGCTTTGAGTAGAGAAAAAGCAATCTTTTCTCGGCCAGAAAAGTCATGAACCGAGAAATATCCTTCTAATAGATTCAACCATCTATCTACGGCATCTGCATCTATTCATCCATCAAATATGGGAATGTCGAAGTTTACTTGTACCTTCAAAGGGGTTGCACCTCCAGAGTGGCTGCTACATGCAGATGCGCCGCCAATGGGAAGTCGTTGAAGGATCTAGGCGAAGTTATCTATCATCGCGTTCCTTTGTTTTTCAAGGGCCTCCTCGAGAAACATTTTGATAGGATCTTTTGTACCCTCATCTTTCTTTTTGTCCCCCATCGATGGCCGTCGAAATTTGTGAGGCTGATCTTGCAAAGGTTCAACCAGATCGAGCCCTAACTCTTTATACCCCGCCCTCGATGGGGACATGCAAAGAAGGATCGAGAAAGAGCAGATTGCTCTGATACCACTGATCCAGATTTATGTAGGAATGCAACAGAATACACAAATAACCACAGAAACAAATATGCAGCAGAAATAACACTTCATTTCATTAAGCAATAACTAAAACTTGTTTACATACATAATGGAAATAAACTAGCTAGAGTGCTGGTAGCTTATCTTTGAGAAGAGATGTGGCGGCTACATGCCTCTGAACTCTATGTTACAATGAGGCTCGAAGGCCTATATATTATTGAGAAACAATGGAAACCCTACACATCCAAAAACCTAACCATAGGAGGTGAAACGCTAGAATGTGGGCCCCGTTTGGTAACTTGGTACATCAATTTCCCGGGGTCGTAACTTTAGCATACTACCTCCGTTTGACACGCATGATACATCATTAGAAAGATATCTTTAAGGACTACATCCATAAGTATCAAATATTGAGTCTAGAACCAACTCACATTTTTTCGACCATTCGATGCCGAAAAAACGTCATTTAGGGCCTCAAAATGGTTACAGAAGTTTAGGACCCGAAAACTGCCAAAAATAGTAAATTGTGCTACAATTAAGGAAACTGGAAAACTGAAAGAAACAATGGTGGGGGTCCAAGTGGAATAGCTGGGTGGCCACCAATATCCTCCTCGATTAGAGAGGTTTTTGTTCATCATGGACTAATTTAGAAAAACCTCTCTCACGTTTTTCATAGGTGTCCCGGATCGATAGATATGGAGGCCTCTTTGAGACCCATTTTCAGAAATTCGCCAATTTTCCAAAGAATTTTATTTTTCTATTTTCAGTCAATTAGTTTTTAATATTTCAAAAGTTGGTTAATGTAACTGTTGAGTAGTTTTGAACTTGACCTAAAGAAGTGAAGATGGAACTACTTCATTTTCGGATCTTTGTAATTATAAAATGGGGACAAGCATACAGTGCCAGACGAGATTTTCTGTTCGGGAGAAGGGCTATAGGATTGAGGCACTGTTATATATTTAGACTGATGCATTTTACTCTCATGTAAGTTATTTTTGGAGACTGATACTATTTATTTGAATACATATATATAAGCCACTTTATCTTATATATTGTTTTTGTTTATCACCAGTTTGGCCACTCAACGTATGATTTCATTTCTTGATTAATGTTTTATTCATGTGAATGCTCATATGTTGTGGACAAAACCAATACTATGCTATGAATGTTTATGGTTTATATTTGTCATTCAGACTGTTGTGTCTTAGTTCTTTGATATTATTTCATGATTGAGTTCTTGTATTAGTTTGATATGTAATTACCTTCTTGTTAATGAAAGCTTCAATTCAAAAAATTACAAAAACAATTCCCATTTTCTTTTAGTTGTTTTGAGATTGTACTATCTTGTTCCCTTTGTAGTCTAGGGACAATTTCTAGCACAAAAATCTTTGGCACCATTGTCGGGGATGGAGGAGTGAAGATATATTCCATGGGAAGAATGAAAACGATCAGATCCATCTTTTGATGGTGAACAAGGGCTGTTCACATATTCAAGAGTGTATCATTCACCTGGCAACTCCACTCCATGAAGGAAGAACTTGTTGGGAACTTCACTGATACGGAACATCAATAACAATGGAAGCTATTTTGGCTTGGAGGTTTGCACCTTTCAACTTTTCAACTATTCCTTATTTTTCACATCTAGTGCCGACTATAACTGAGTGGGGTGATTATCTTCCCAGATTCAGAGGAAGCAAGTATGATAATCCTGGTGATCATTTATTAAGTTTTCATAAATGCATGCTTGAACATGATTTTGTTCACGAGGATGTCTTAATCAAGATGTTTGGATTTTATTTAGATGAACATGCTTGTGAATGGTGTCAATCCCTTCTTGCTGCTAGTATCCATTCTTTGAAGGATTTTCACATGGCTTTTAATTCACATTACGAGAAGATTTACCCAGTTGAGATCCTTTTGAAAAATTTTGTGAAAAGTTCAAAACTTATATTCAACAGACAATAGATTTTTCTTCTATTCTTTAAAAGGTTCCCCATGGTGTATTTTCACCTGAGATTGAAGAGAAAGATCAAAAGGTTGCTTGTTTCTCTTTGAAAAATAAAAGAATTTTGGTTTCACCTATCTATGATGAGTTTTTAGAAGAAGAAGAGAAAATCCGTGCATCACCTTTTGTTGATTTGAGGAGCAGCCAGCGGATGTGTGACAACTTTGAATCAGATTTTCATGAGGAACAACATTGTGTGGAAATCCATCTTGAATCCGTAGAAGACATTGAGCATCCATCTATGAAAATAAGCAGGCTTGCATTCATCATGATTCAACTTGAATCTGCGGACAATATCAAACAACCTATGATTAGTAAAGAAATCAATTTGCAGCCATGTTCATATTTGCAGGTAGTTGAAAGTGGCAACCATTATGAGGAAGAAGATATGAAAAGATCTTCTGATCTTCAGCTGAAGCAACAGTAAGAGGTATTTATTTATAGCTTCATTGATCTGTTTGTTGATTATATGGAGTCTTTGAGCAGTTCAAATGTCATATAGTATTTCTCAAATGAAGGTTGGCTTTCTTGTTCTTTTGAAACTCATTTTTCTATTCCATGGGCTCCTTTATTCATCATCTCCAGATCAGAAGTTTCACCAGTTAGTCAGGTATTTGTATGGCTTCATTGGAAGCATGCCTTTACTTGATCAAGCAACAACACAGAGGATTAGAGTAGGAAGTGTAAATAAATAAGTTCATTGCTTGAGAAATGACTTTAGTTTGTAGTGCGAGGATTTGTTTTTAGCAAGTATGGTTTGGAGTGAGCAATTTCAGTTTATTTTGACAGTTAGATGAGTGGGGTTATAACTTTTGGAACAAGTTGGGAACTAGATACAAACGACTCCATCACCCAATGAATAAGGCACAAGGTCTACATGATCTTGAAACCTCACATGGAGTCTTTCATCCACTTGTCGGAGCCAGGACTGGAATTGTACCTAGTCCCTATTTGATTTTTTCTTAATTTTTCATTCCTTTTTACTTTTATTTTGTTTTATTTTAAATTGAATAGTTTTGATTTTTTTTTCCATTTTCTATGTTATGAATGTTATTTTATTTTATTTTACCTCTATACACAGTGGCTTATATAAATGTTTCATTTCTTTAAAAAATGTCTTCAAAATACTTATTAGAATTTGCTTTAACTCTTACGTTGTAATTTAACCTCTATGTTGAGCTTGTTTGCAAAGAATTTTTTATGGAGACATTCCCGCAATGCAATGACTAAAACTACATACACTAAGGCACTGCTGGAATCCGAAATGATGGAGAATCATGGCTGATTCATCGCCAATGTTGGTACATTACATTTTATGATGTTCAAATACCACCAAGGAGCTGTTTAATATATTATTACAACACTTGGAAAATTCATGATGATTCATCACTGAAAGAATTGAAGACAGGGGAAGTCACGAATTCTAAAATTGGAAGCCACGTATTCTCATATTTGTTAATATTTCTAATCCTGTTTAGTTCCAGGAAGCTAGTTGGTGATTAATGTTAGAAATTATGGAGCAAGGAGGTTATTGGAATTGTGTAGAGCAGAAAAACATGACTAGGATGAGCATGAATGCATTTTGAAGAAGATTTAAGAGATGAAAAACCAAAATCTATGTTTTTCTCTATTTTTGTCATTATCATTGGGAGCATATTACGAGGTGATAGAAACAAATTGTGAAAAAACAATGAGTTTTTTCTCCACAACAGACTCATTCACAAAAACTTCTCTCAGTTTTGCAACAACTATCAAGGTTTGAAATATTCAAATTGATCTTTAAGGCCTATGTTTTAGGGTTTATAATAATAAATAATTTACTGTTTTAGTTACAAACTTTCTTCCCGTCTGTCGATCAATTGGAGTATAATTTTTAAGAAACAAGAGAGGTTTTGGTTCATCACGGACTCATTTAGAAAAACCTCTCTCATTTGTTTCATAGGTGTCCCGGATCAAGAGATATGGAGGATTCTTTTAGACCCATTTTTTCAGAAATTCGCCAAATTTCCCAAGAATTTGATTTTGCTATTTTTAGTTAATTAATTTTTAATCTTTCAAAAGTTGGTTAATGTAACTATTGAGTAGTTTTGAAATCGACCTAAATAAGCGAAGATAGAACTACTTATTTTTGGGATCTTTGTAATTACAAAAGGGGGACAAACATACAGTGCCAGAGGAGATTTTTTGTTTGGGAGAAGGGCTATAGGACTAAGGCACTGTTATATATTTAGACTGATTCATTTTACTGTCATGTAAGTTATTTTTGGAGACTGATACTATTGATTTGAATACATATATATATAAGCCACTTTATCTTATATATTGATTTTGTTTATGGCCATTTTGACCACTCAGCTTATGATTTCATTTCTTGATTAATATTTTATTCATGAGAATGCTCATATGTTGTGGACAAAACCAGTACTATGCTATGAATGTTTATGGTTTATATTTGTCATTCAGACCGTTGTGTCTTATTTATTTGATATTATTTCATGATTTAGTTCTTGTATTAGTTTCATATGTGATTACCTTCTTGCGAATGAAAGCTTCAAACCAAAAAACTACAAAAACAATTCCCATTTTCTTTTAGTTGTTTTGAGATTGTACTATCTTGTTCCCTTTGTAGTCTAGGGACAATTTCCAGCACAAACATATTTAGCGCCATTGCCGAGGATGGAGGAGTGAAGATATATTCCATGGGAATAATGACAACAATCAGATCCAACTTTTGATGGTGAACAAGGGCTGGTCACATATTCAAGATTGCATCATTCACCTAGCGACTCCACTCCATTAAGGAAGAACCTGTTGGGGACTTCACTGATACGGAACATCAATACCAATGGAATCTATCTTTGCTTGGAGGTTTGAAGCTTTAAAATTTTCAGCTATTCCTGATTTTCCACATCTAGTGCCGAATATAACTGAGTGGGGTGATTATCTTCCCAGATTCAGAGGAAGCAAGTATGATAATCCTGGTGATCATTTATTATATTTTCATAAATGCATGCTTGAACATGATTTTGTTCACGAGGATGTCTTAATCAAGATGTTTGGGTTTTATTTAGAAGAACATGCTTGTGAATGGTGTCAATCCCTTCCCGTTGCTAGTATCCATTCTTTGAAGTATTTTCACATGGCTTTTAATTCACATTACGAGAATATTTACCCCGTTGAGATCCTTTTTGAAGAATGTTGTGAAAAGTTCAAATCTTATATTCAACAGAAAATAGATTGTTCCTCGTATGATGAGATTTGCGAAGATCTTGATGAAAAAAAAAAAAGAATGAAAGTGAATGTTTTAATAAAAATATGGATGAAACTCTTTCTCTTTCTATTTCCCGTGAAGAAGGTTTTCAATATATGGTTGATGATAGTACTGATGATTGCATAGCTGTAGATGCATTATATATTGTCTCTGATGCACCTAATATCTTAGATTTAAAAGATGAAATAGTTGTAGAAGAATATTTTTCTTCTGTTCTTTAAAAGGTTCCCCATGATGTATTTTCACTTGAGATTGAAGAGAAAGATAAAGAGGTTGCTTGTTTTTCTTTGAAAAATAAAAGAATTTTGGTTTCACCTATTTATGATGAGTTTTTAGATGAATAAGAGAAAATCCGCGCATCACCTTTTGTTGATAGGAGGAGCAACCAGCGGATGTGTGACAACTTTGAATCATATTTTAATGAGGAACAACATTGTGTGGAAATCCATCCTGAATCCGTTGAAGACATTGAGAATCCATCTATGAAAATCAGCAGGCTTGCATTCATCATGCTTCAACCTGAATCTATAGACAATATCAAACAACCTATGATGAGCAAAGAAATCAATTTGCAGCCATGTTCATATTTGCAGGTAGCTAAAAGTGGCAACCATTATGAGGAAGAAAATATGCAAAGATCTTCTAATCTTCAGCTGAAGCAACAGGAAGAGGAATTTCTTTATAGCTTCATTGATCCATTTGTTGATTTATATGTAGTCTTTGAGCAGTTCAAATGTCATACAGTATTTCTCAAATGAAGGTTGGCTTTCTTATTCTTTTGAAACTCATTTTGGTATTTCATGGGCTCCTTTATTCATCATCTCCAGATCAGAAGTTTCACCAGTTAGTCAGGTATTTGTATGGCTTCATTGGAATCATGCCTTTACTTGATCAAGCAACAACATAGAGGATTAGAGTAGGAAGTGTAAATAAATAATTTCATTGCTTGAGAAATGACTTTAGTTTGTAGTGCAAGGATTTGTTTTCAGCAAGTATGGTTTCGAGTGAGCAATTTCAGTTTATTTTGACAGTCAGATGAGCAGGGTTATAACTTTTGGAATAGGTTGGGAACTAGATACAAATGACTCCATCACCCAATGAATAAGGCACAAGGTCTACATGATCTTGAAACCTCACATGGAGTCTTTCATCAACCTGTTGGAGCTAGGACTGGAATTGTACCTAGTCCCTATTTGATTTTTTCTTAATTTTTCATTCCTTTTTACTTTTATTTTGTTTTATTTTAAATTGAATAGTTTTTATTTTTTTTCCATTTTCTATGTTATGAATGTTATTTTATTTTATTTTACCTCTATACATAGTGGCTTATTTAAATGTTTCATTTCTTTAAAAAAGGTCTTCAAAATACTTATTAGAATTTGCTTTAACTCTTATGTTGTAATTTAAATTGTATGTTGAGCTTGTTTGCAAAGAATTTTTTATGGAGACATTCCCGCAATGCAATGAATAAAACTGCATACACTAAGGCACTGCTGGAATCTGAAATGATGGAGAATTGTGGTTGATTCATCGCTAGTGTTGGTACATTACATTTTATGATGTGCAAATACCACCAAGGAGCTGTTTAATATATTATTATAACTCTTGGAAAATTCATGATGATTCATCACTGAAAGAACTGAAGACAGGGGAAGTCACGAATTCTAAAATTGGAAGCCACGTATTCTCAGATTTGTTAATATTTCTAATCCTGTTTAGTTCTAGGAAGCCAGTCGGTGATTAATGTCAGAAATTATGGAGCAAGCAGGTTATTGGAATTGTGTAGAGGAGAAAATCATGACTAGGATGAGCATGAATGCATTTTGAAGAAGATTTAAGAGATGAAAAACCAAAATCTATGTTTTTATCTATTTTTTTCATTATCATTGGGAGCATATTATGAGGTGATAGAAATGAATTGTGGAAAAACAAATGAGGTTTTTCTCCACAACAGACTCATTCACAAAAATCTCTCTCAGTTTTGCAACAACTATCAAGGTTTGAAATATTCAAATTGATCTTTAAGGCCTATGTTTTAGGGTTTATAATATTAAATAATTTACTGTTTTAGTTACAAACTTTCGGTCCGTCTTCCGATCAACTGGAGTATAATTTTTAAAAAACAAGAGAATTTTTTGTTCATCATGGAATCATTTAGAAAAACCTCTCTCATTTGTTTCACAGGTGTTCCGGATCAAGAGATTTGGAGGCTTCTTCGAGACCCATTTTTTTAGAAATTCACCAAATTTCCCAAGAATTTGATTTTGCCATTTTCAGTCAATTAGTCTTTAATATTTCAAAAGTTGGTTAATGTAACTACTGAGTAGTTTCTAAATTGACCTAAATAAGTGAAGATGGAACTACTTATTTTTGGGATCTTTGTAATTACAAAAGGGGGACAAACATACAGTGCCAGAGGAGATTTTTTGTTCGGGAGAAGGGCTATAGGACTGAGGCACTGCTATATATTTAGACTGACTCATTTTACTCTCATGTAAGTTATTTTTGGAGACTGATACTATTGATTTGAATGAATACATACATACATACATATATATATACATACATATATATATATATATATATATATATATATATATATACACACACATACATATACACATACATATACATATACATATACATATAAGCCACTTTATATTATATATTGATTTTTTTATGGCCAGTTTGACCACTCAGCTTATGATTTCATTTCTTGATTAATGTTTTATTCATGTGAATGCTCATATGTTGTGGACAAAACCAGTACTATGCTATGAATGTTCATGGTTTATATTTTTCATTCATAACTTTGTGTCTCAGTTCTTTGATATTATTTAATGATTTAGTTCTTGTATTAGTTTGATATGTGATTACCTTCTTGTGAATGAAAGCTTCAAACCAAAAAATTACAAAAACAATTCCCATTTTCTTTTAGTTGTTTTGAGATTGTACTAGCTTGTTCCCTTTGTAGTCTAGGGACAATTTCTAGTACAAACATCTTTGGCTCTATTTCTGGGGATGGAGGAACGAAGATATATTCCCTGAGAAGAATGACAATGATCAAATCTAGCTTTTGATGGTGAACAAGGGCTGGTCACATATTCAAGACTGCATCATTCACCTGGTGACTCCACTCCATGAAAGAAGAACGTGTTGGGGACTTCACTGATACGGGACATCAATAGCAATGGAAGCTATCTTGGCTTGGAGGTTTGTAGCTTTCAACTTTTCAGCTATTCCTAGTTTTCTACATCTAGTGCCGACTATAACTAAGTGGGGTGATTATCTTGTCAGATTTAGAGGAAGCAAGTATGATCATTTATTAAATTTTCATAAATGCATGCTTGAACATGATTTTGTTCATGAGGATTTCTTAATCAAGATGTTCAGATTTTCTTTAGACGAACATGCTAGTGAATGGTGTCAATCCCTTCCCACTGCTAGTATCCATTAATTGAAGGATTTTCACATGGCTTTTAATTCACATTACGAGAAGATTTACCCAGTTGAGATCCTTTTTGAAGAATGTTGTGAAAAGTTCAAATCTTATATTCAACAGACAATAGATTGTTCCTCGTATCATGAGATTTGTGAAGATCTTGATGAAAAAGAAATTAAGAATGGAAGTGAATGTTTTAATAAAAATATGGATCAAACTCTTTCTCTTTCTATTTCCCAAGAAGAATGATTGCAAGATATGGTTGATGATAGTATTGATGATTGCATAGCTGTAGATGCATTATATATTGTGCATGATGCACCTAATATCTTAGATTTAAAACATGAAATAGTTGTATAAGAATATTTTTCCTCTGTTCTTCAAAAGGTTCCCCATGATGTATTTTCACCTGAGATTGAAGAGAAAGATCAAGAGGTTGCTTGTTTTTCTTTGAAAAATAAAAGAATTTTGGTTTCACCTATCTATGATGAGTTTTTAGATGAAGAAGAGAAAATCCGTACATCACCTTTTGTTGATTTGAGGAGCAGCCAATGGATGTGTGACAAATATAAATTAGATTTTCATGAGGAACAACATGGTGTGGGAAGCCATCCTCAATCCATAGAAGACATTGAGCAGCCATCTCTGAAAATCAGCAGGCTTGCATTCATCATGCTTCAACCTAAATCTACAGATAATATTAAACAACCTATGATTAGCAAAGAAATAAGTTTGCAGCCATGTTCAGATTTGCAGGTAGCTGAAAGTGGCAACCATTATGAGGAAGAAGATATGCAAAGATCTTTTGATCTTACACTGAAGCAACAACAAGAGGTATTTCTTTATAGATTCATTGATCCATTCGTTGATTATATAGAGTCTTTGAGCAGTTCAAATGTCAGATTGTCTTTGTCAAATGAAGGTTGGCTTTCTCGTTCTTTTGAAATGCATTTTTGGTATTCCATGGGCTCCTTTATTCATCATCTCTAGATCAGAAGTTTCACTAGTTAGTCAGGTATTTGTATGGCTTCATTGGAAGCATGACATTACTTGATTAAGAAACAATACAATGGATTAGAGTAGGAAGTGTAAATAAATAAGTTCATTGCTTGAACAATGATTTTAGTTTGTAGTGTGAGGATTTGTTTTCAACAAGTATGTTTTGGAGTGAGCAATTTCAGTTTATTTTAACAGCCAGACGAGCGGGGTTATAACTTTTGGAATAGGTTGGGAACTAGATATAAATGACTCCATCATCCAATGAATAAGGAATAAGTTTTACATGATCTTGAAACCTCATAGGGAGGCTTTCATCCACCTGCCAGAGCCAGATGTTAGTGTTGCCGCCTTTCACACACCTAGGGGGGAATGTGGAAGAAATATTCAAGCCACTTGGTGTGTCATTGGGGGAAAGTATTGAGTCAAGGATGTCACCTTGTTCTTGACTCCTCTGTTTAGGCAAACTCCTAACGAAGCCAAGGGGGTAAGACCCTACAAGTTACTAAGGTTGGTTACTTAGATGATGATGGTATTAAATGAGTAAGTTTTTTAGGATTTTTGATTTAACAATTGTAAAAAACAGATAACATGATGATACAATCACAAATAAGCACAATATGACACCCAATCACGTATATATTGAAAGAAATAAATAGTTGACCAGTACCTTTAAATGGAGTAAAAAATAATTAAGAGTGCTTGCAAGTGCTGGAGTGAATGTTGTGCAATTGTATCTTGGTACATTTTAAATTAATTTGAAAAGATGAGTGAATTAAATTAGGAGGGGGGACTCCAGATATACTCGAGGGGTACTTGGAGTATGTCCAAAAAGTAACAACCGCTACGGCTAACCACAAGTAATGTGTAGGATAGATGGAGTCTCTGAGACTATGTTCGTAATACACCCGCTAGGATGTAATAGAGATCGACACCTTGAGATCACTGTCCAGTATTTCCCACTTCCTTTGGGTATTTTTCCATCGTTTACCGTTTAATCAAGGCGTTGGATTTTCGCCTACGATGGTTAATTGGGAAAGTGAATCCTAATTATTCTAGTCACTCATGTTGCTTTTGATGCAGCTTGATTGATCAGAGGAATTGCAACCAAGTGCAGAGCATACACCAGAGTCTTGTAAATTTTAGTAAATTTTAAGAGCATGTTCTTGTTAAAAAAAAGACCCTCCAAGAATCTCTTTCAGTCCAAGTGGAACTAAATCAGGAAATCAAGGAGGGTTTAATTTTACTGCTTGCTTGTGAAAAGTAACAATGAAAATAGAAGCAAAAAACACACACTACAAGTTTTCTAGTTAATCCTACCACGATCCTCTCTCACCTTTTGGTTCAATTGGGGATTCGTGGGGTAAGTATTAGTATTAATTTGATTTAAAAATATGGAATAAGGACAAATATGGTCAAATTATATAATCCTGCATGACAAGACTAAGCTAGAGCAAAAAATGAGAAAAATGCAAAAAAGTGAAACGGATGTGGATCCCCCCTAGGGGGATGGGCAGTGGGATCGACAGAGCCTACTCGAAGTGATTCTTTATTATTAAAGGTTACAATATCAGAAAAATAATTTCAGTTTGGTCCTTTTTATCTGGGATCCAAAGGCTTACAACAAGCCTACACCAAGCCTAAGGAAGCATAGTGGTGGGGGAAGCCTCCGGGAAGCTCTGGTTCGCCCAAGAGTCGGAAAACGGGCAGACTGTCCTTCTATTTTTTGTTAAACCTGATAAAAAATAGCAAGCTATTAAAATAAAATATTTCCAAAAACACTTTAAAAGTGTTTTGGGTCACCACACGAATTACCGAAAAAAAAAAGAAAAAAAAAAGGAAAAAAAAAAAATTAAAAAAAAAAGGTTAAACTTGTTAAAAAAGGAACAATTTAGTTTTGCAAAATGGAACCAAGGAAAGAAAGATTTCCTTAGGATCTTGGCTTGGCTTTTGGGAAGCCAATATGATGTGCACTTTCTTGCAAAATTTAAATCTTTAAAGAATGAAAAAATAAACTACCTTATGAGCAAGCTTTAGGTCTACAATTTAGCTACTTGCAAAAAGGAATTTCTTCATCTAGATCTATCTTTAAAATATGATATTCGTTATGAAATTTTAGATCTAAGAAACAAGACTCTTAGGAACTAGATCTAACAATGTATAAGCAAATTTTAGAAGTAGATATGATCATAAGAAGATGAACAAGTAACTGGAAGATTGATTTTAAGAAAATGGAGGAAGAGAAGGTGAAAGGCCTGTTGTTGGATAGATTTGCAAGGGAAACTTGTTAGTGGAATATAGAGGGGCAATGCCTTGACGAAAATGTCGGATGTCCAGTGGATTCAAACTAGATCCATATCTCGTACAATCCTTGCCACCTGAAATCTAAACACATAACCTTGCACAAAACCTTATGATATATATATATATATATGAAAAAGAGACAAGAATTACATGCAAATAAGCTTATTAAACATGTATAAGCTAGATCTTCAAACACATATTCTATGAGACATAGAAAAACACGTAATCTTACTTTCCCAACTACAATCCTATTGATTTAGCTGAATCATTCATGCCAGACAAGGTTCAAATGCAGAAATTGAGAGAAAAACCAGCAACATCAATAGCTGCAAGACAATGCTTATTCCACACACATAGAGAATTACAGCATTTAGCCTCCAAATATTCTTTATTCCAACAATGAAAATATTACAACAGTATTACAATAGAAACCCTATTCTCTCCAACTCGAACTAACTTCAAGAAGGGAATGGCAACCTCAATTTATAACAAAAATAGGCCCACTGGCCCAAAGGGGGCACAAATCTTGACTGGGAGAGGAGTTGGGAGATGATCTGCAGTGAACTAGGTGAGATCTGAAGTGAATCAGGAAGCCTGGGTGTGCGACCTCTCACCTGAGGTGCCACCACACCATCTATCAGCTCACCCAACTCATCCTGAATGGACAACACAATACAATTCGCCCCATGAGGGAGAGAGACACCCTCCAAACCCCACTGAACTCACAGAGGAGTTGAGAGGGACTGAAATTGATACCTCTATCAAAGGAAAGTCCCAACAAAAATCAGGGAGGCTGATAGAAACTGATTTCAGTCAAATCGGCTGAGAATCCACTGGTTTAGGAACTTGGATTTGCTGCATTATTTAATAAAATTAATTAATTATTGATTTTTTTGGATTTTCTTACCTGAGTGATGGAAAAATCACTCAAAACTTAGGAAAAGTGGATTTATGGGTTTACTGGGTGCTCCGAGTTAGAAAATGAGCACTCCCATGTGTGAAAATGACTTTTAACCCCACTTTTATTACAAGACCAATTTTTCCATTTAGACTATTAAAAAATAGCCTAAGTTTTGTGGAAAAATTAAAAAAAAAAAAAACAAAACAAAACCTAGGGGACTTAGCTCATGTTCATTTGACTAGACCATAATGCCTAGCATGTTTATACATTGACACACCGACTCTAATAACCTCAATAGTCTTAAATGTCAAGCTGACCACCCCAACTTTGGAGGTATTGAGTGAAAAACTCATAAATTATCAGTCGTTTATTCAACAACCAATAATAACCAAGGGGAAAACACTCTGGGCTGATTGGATTGACAAATGAGTCTAGGAGATCGAGTGTTTTACAGGAACTACTGTGCTATAACATTTTATTACAACTCCCCCAAGTGGGTATGAACATGTGGTAGATAAAAAAAACACTTCCCGGAAGCAAGTTCAAAGGTCTTCTGAAGTCCGAACAAATCATCTTTGTTCGGTTTACCAGGCTCACTTGATAACACCGACTAAGTATAACTTAGGTGGTAACGTCTGGCTCCAACTGCAGGACGTGTGCTTGATATGGTCATAGGGAAAGGAGAGGATATGAGAACACCAGAATCTCTGGTTTATATAACCTGTAAAAACATCTCAACTTCACAAGAAAGCCTCAGTAGCCCAAGCTTTATATAAAATCCAAATAAACCATCAAGATGATTTATTTAAACAAAATAAATGTAGCTAACTAATGAAAGAAAAGTTTTATTATAGCTATACCTAAGTACAAAACAAAAATGCAGAAAGTAAATGTTCTCTTTTAAGGAGCTTATTTTCCTACTCTAAGCATGATATAAAAAGGGTTAAGTGTAATCAGAAAGCAAATGTAACCACCTAAGCATTTTACTAACATAAAAATTTTTGCCTTGTCTTTGGATACCAGCCAAAGTAAGGATACTTTATTCAAAAAATGTGAACCGCGTGATGATTCGGAATGGGCAGGTTGGATGGGAAATCATAGGCATGAATAAATTCATTAAATTTATTCCCAAATTGGTATGTGCTCATGCATGCTACTTTTATCCATGACTGGATAGGACTGATATACCAATTGGAATGATGAGGCAAATTGACTACACCATCATACTGATCATCAAGGCTTACCGAATGATAACTCATTGTATAAGCCCCAATCTGCTCCAAATCATAAGGAACCTCTACATGTGAAGAAGATGGCTGAGACTGATATTCCACTAACTGCATCACATCTGAGTTTTCACAACACTGCTTCTCAATGTTTTCACAACACTGCTTCTCAATGTTTTCATAAATTTCTTCATAAGTGTCGGTCTTTGTAATGGTTTCCTCATAAGGCCTTTCTGGAAAAATATTAGCATTGCAACAATCTTGAGAATACCTCAAATCTTCAATGTTTTCAGTTATGGTGACATGAGGAGAGTCTTCAACAATGTGTTCAATCATGGGTTCCTCGTGAAGCTCTTCAATAGGATCATCCTGAGTGTGCTCATCTATAATGGAAGTCATGGGCTCCTTTAGCTCATTTAGGTAGGTGAGGGCCCTTTCTACAACAGTTACCATATCTTGCTCACCATTATGCCACCTCTCAAAAAACATAGCACATAAGTCTTCAAGGGAGGTAATGCATTTATCAGGAATACCACAAAACCATATCCAAGCCTTCTTTTTCGAAGAATTAACAAAAATTCGCATCATGTTATCCCTATGAAGTATGTTGAGCTTATTTACAAATGAAAGAAAGGATATGATGTGACAGACAGTTGAATTACCATTTCCACAAAAAATTGGAGCCTGAAAATATCCTTTATCCTGGAGATATGGTTAATGTTTAGGAAAACCTGGGATGCCCGAGAAATCAATTGGAGGATATGCATTGGAAATTTGAGCACGATAATATTCATCATCCATAACATCTTATCAGTAGCATATATCAACCATGTATTTTGTACTGAACCAGAGCTGTTAATTAATGGGCATTTAAAGTTTTACTATGTCGTATGAGCTCATCTACACACAATAAATGCCAACAAAATTATGAGAAAGTAGGGTTTTATCCCTTCAATGGAGTTTCCATGTGAAAAAGAAAAATATGCATTTATAAATATTTCACAAAAATTATTTTTTGCTTTTCTTTGTAAAAATAAAAACTGAAAAAAGTCAGTGGAGTCACCAGATGAAAATTAAAGATCTACTTTAAGAATTCATCAAAGAAAGCAGAAACAAAAAGAAAGAAAACAAAAGTCATACTCCGGGAATAAAAATATTTATCCCCGATAACAACGCCAAAAGATGTTGTCGCCTTTCACACACTTAGGGGGGAACGTGGCAGAAATATTCAAGCACTCAGTGTGTCCTTGGGGGAAAGTCTTGAGTCAAGGCTATCACCTTGTTCTTGACTCCTTCGTTTAGGCAAACTCCTAACGAAGCCAAGGGGGGTAGACCCTACAAGTTACTAAGCCTGGTTACTTAGATGATGATGGTATTAAATGAGTAAATTTTTTAGGAGTTTTGATTTAACAATTGTGAACAATAGATAACATGAGGAGACAATCACAAATAAACACGATATGACACCCAATCACGTATAGATTGAAAGAAATAAATAGTTGATCAGTACCTTTAAATGGAGTAAAAAATAATTAAGAGTGCTTACAAGTGTTGGAGTGAATGTTGTGCAATTGTATCTTGGTACGTTTTAAATTAATGTGAAAAGATGCGTGAATTAAATTAGGCAGGGGGACTCTAGATATACCCGGGGGGTACTTGGCATATGTCCAAATTTAACAACTGCTACAGCTACCCGCAAGGAATGTGTGGTATGGAAGGAGTCTTTGAGACTATGTTCATAATGCACCCTCTACGATGTAACAGAGATCGATGCCTCGAGGTCACTGTCAAGTAGTTCCCACTTCCTTTGGGTATTTTGCCATTGTTTATAGTTTAATCGAGGCGTTGGATTTTTTCCTGTGGTGGTTAATTGGGAAAGTGAATCCTAATTATTCTAGTCACTTGCGTTGCTTTTGAGGTAGCCTAACTGATCAAACGAACTGCATCCAAGTGCAGAGCATTCACACCAGAGTCTTGTAAATTTTAGTAAATTTTAAGAGCGTGTTCTTGTTAAAAAAACAGACCCTCCAGGTATCTCTTTCGGTCCAAGTGGACCTCAATAGGGAAATCAAGGAGGGGTTAATTTTAGTGCTTGCTTGTGAAAAGTAACAATGGAAATAGAAGCAAAAAACACACACTACATGTTTTATAATTAATTCTACCACGATCCTCTTTCACCTTTTGGTTCAATCGGGGATTCGTGGGGTAAGTATTACTATTAATTTGATTTCAAAATATGGAATAATGACAAATATGATCAAAGTATACAATCCTGCATGATAAGACTAAGCTAGAGAAAAAAATGGGAAAAAATGCAAAAAAGTGAAACGGACGCGGATCCCCCCTGGGGGGATGGGGAGTGGGCTTGAAAGAACCTACTCGAAGTGATTCTTTATTATTAAAGGTTAAAATATCAGAAAACTAATTGCACTTTGGTCCTTTTTATCTAGGATCCAAAGGATTACAACAAGCCTACAACAAGCCTAAAAGGAAGCACAGCAGTGGGGGAAGCCTTCGGGAAGCTCCGGTTCGCCAAAGAGTTGGAAAACGGGAAGACTCTCCTTCTATTTTTTGTTAAAACCTGATAAAAACCAGAAATATATTAAAAAAAAATATGTCCAAAAACACTTTAAAAGTGATTTGGGTCACCACACTAATTATCGAAAAAAAAGACCAAGTTAAAAATTGTTAAAAAAGGAACAATTTAGTTTTGCAAAAGGAAACCAAGGAAAGCAATATTTACTTGGGATCTTGGATTGCTTTTTGGGCAGCCAATATTATGTGCACTTTCTTGCAGAATTTAAATCTTTAAATAATGAAAAAATAAACTACCTTATGAGCAAGCTTTAGATCTATGATTTAGATACTTGCAAAAAGGAATTTCTTCACCTAGATCTATCTTTAAAATATGATATTCTTTATGAAATTTCAGATCTAAGCAACAAGAATCTTAGGAACTAGATCTAACAATATATAAGAAATTTTTAGAAGTATATTTGATCATAAGAGGATGAACAAGTAACTGGAAGATTGATTTTAATAAAATGTAGGAAGAGAAGGGAAAATGCCTGTTGTTGGATAGATCTGCAAGGGAAACTTGTTTGTGGAATACAGAAGGGAAACGCCTTCACAAAAATGTCGGATGTTCAGTGGAGTCAAACTAGATCCACAGCTCATCCAATCCTTGCCACCTGAAAGCTAAACACACAACCTTGCACAAAACCTTATGAGATCTAGATATATATGAAAAAGAGACAAGAATTACATGCAAATAAGCTTATTAAACATGTATAAGCTAGATATTCGAACACATATGCTATGAGATATAGAAAAACAAGTAATATTACTTGCCCAACTACACTCCTATTGATTTAGCTGAATCATTCAAGATAAACAAGGTTCATATGCAAAAATTGAGAGAAAAACCGGCAACATCAATAGCCGCAAGACAATGCTTATTCCACACACATGAGAGCATTACAGCATTTAGACTCCAAAGCTTCTTTTCCAACAATGAAAAAATTAAAATATTATTACAATAGCAACCCTATTCTCTCCAACTCAAACTAACTTCAAGAAGGGAATGGCACCCTCAATTTATAGCAAAAACATGCCCAATGGCCAAAAGGGGGTGCAAATCCTAACCGGGAGAGGAGCTGGGAAATGATCTGCACTGAACTGGGTGAGATCTGAAGCGAATCAGGCAACCTGGGTGTGCCAAATCTCACCTGAGGCACCACCACACCATCTATTAGCTCACCCAACTCATCCTGAATGGATAACACAGCAAAATTCGCCCCATGAGGGAGAGAGACGCCCTCCAAACCCCAGTGAACTCATAGAGGAGCTAAGAGGGACTGAAACTAATGCCTCGATCAAAGGAAAGTCCCAATAAAAATCAGGGAGGCCGATAGAAACCGATTTCAGTCAAATCGGCTGAGAATCCACTGATTTAGGAACTTGGATTTGCTCCATTATTTAATTAATTTTTATTTAAATTAATTAATATTTGATTTTTTTGGATTTTCTTACCTGAGTGATGGAAAAATCACTCAAAAATTAGGAAAGGTGGGTTTATGGGTTTACCGGGTGCTCCAAGTTAGAAAATGAGCACCCCCATGAGTGAAACTGACTTTTAACCCCACTTTTATTACAAGACCAATTTTTCCATCTAGACTATTAAAAAATAGCCTAAGTTTTGTGGAAAAATTAAAAAAAAAATTAAAAAAAAAAACCTAGGGGACTTAGCACATGTTCATATGACTAGACCATAATGCCTAGCATGTTGATACATTGACACATAGACTCTAATAACCTCAATAGGCCTAAATGTCAAGCCGACCACCCTAAGTTTGGAGGTATTGAGTGAAAAACTCAGAAATTATCAGTCGTTTATTCAACAACCAATAATAACCAAGGGAAAAAACACTCTGGGCTGATCGGATTGACAAATGAGTCCAGGAGACTGAGCCTTTTACAGACACTACCATGCTAGAACATTTTATTACAACTCCCCCAAGGGGGTATGAACATGTGGTAGATACAAAAAACACTTCCCAGAAGCAAGTCTGAAGGTCTTCTGAAGTCCGAACAAATCATCTTTGTTTGGTTCACCAGGCTCACTTGATAACACCAAGTATAACTTAGGTGGTAATAGTTAGGACCGGAATTGTACCTAGTCCCTATTTGATTTTTTCTTAATTTTTTATTCCTTTTTACTTCTATTTTGTTTTATTTTAAATTGAATAGTTTTGATTTTCTTTCCATTTTCTATGTTATGAATGTTATTTTATTTTATTTTACCTATATATATAGTGGCTTATTTAAATGTTTCATTTCTTTAAAAAAGGTCTTCAAAATACTTATTAGCATTTGCTTTAACTCTTATGTTGTAATTTAACCTCTATGTTGAGCTTGTTTGCAAAGAATTTTTTATGGAGACATTCCCGCAACGCAGTGACTAAAACCGCATACACTAAGGCACTGTTGGAATCTGAAATGATGGAGAATCGTGGTTGATTCCAGGCTAGTATTGGTACATTAAATTTTATGATGTTCGAAGACCACCAAGGAGCTGTTTAATATATTATTATAACACTTTGAAAATTCATGATGATTCATCACTGAAAGAACTGAAGACAGGGGAAGTCACGAATTCTAAAATTGGAAGCAACATATTCTCAGATTTGTTAATATTTCTAATCCTGTTTAGTTCAAGGAAGCCAGTCGGTGATTAATGTCAGAAATTATGGAACAAGGAGGTTATTGGAATTGTGCAGAGTAGAAAAACATGACTAGGATGAGCATGACTGCATTCTTCAAGAAGATTTAAGAGATGAAAAACCAAAATCTATGTTTTTCTCTAATTTTGTCATTATCATTGGGAGAATATTACGAGGTGATGGAAATGTATTCTAGAAAACCAAAAGAGGTTTTTGTCCACAACTGACTCATTCACAAAATCCTCTCTCAATTTTGCAACAACTGTCAAGGTTTGAAATATTCAAATTGATCTTTAAGGCCTATTTTTCTGGGTTTAAAATATTAAATAATTTACTATTTTAGTTACAAACTTTCGGCCCGTCTTCCGATCAATTGGAGTATAATTTTAAAAACAAAGATAGGTTTTTGTTAATCATCGACTCATTTAGAAACACCTCTCTCGTGTTTTTCACAGGTGTCTTAGATCGAGAGATATGGAGGCTTCTTTGAGACCCATTTTTCAGAAATTCGCCAAATTTCTCAAGAATTTGATTTTGCTATTTTCAGTCAATTAGTTTTTAATCTTTCAAAAATTGGTTAATGTTACTGCTGAGTAGTTTCGAACTTGACCTAAAGAAGTGAATATGGAACTATTTCATTTCAGGATCTTTGTAATTATAAAAGGGGGACAAGCATACAATGCCAGAGGAGATTTTTTGTTCGAGAGAAGGCCTATAGGACTGAGGCACTGTTATATATTTAGATTGATGCATTTTACTCTCATGTAAGTTCTTTTTGGAGACTGATACTATTGATTTGAATACCTATATATAAGACACTTTATCTTATATATTGATTTTGTTTATGGCCAGTTTGACCACTCAGCTTATGATTTCATTTCTTGATTAATGTTTTATTCATGTGAATGCTCATATGTTCTGGAAAAAACCAATACTATGCTATGAATGTTTATGGTTTATGTTTGTCATTCACACTTTTGTGTCTTAGTTCTTTGATATTATTTCATGATTTAGTTCTTGTATTAGTTTGATATGTGATTACCTTCTTGTGAATGAAAGCTTCAAACCAAAAAATTACAAAAACAATTCCCATTTTCTTTTAGTTATTTTGAGATTGTACTAGCTTGTTCCCATTGTAGTCTAGGGACAATTTCTAGCACAAACAACTTTGGCACCATTTTCAGGGATGAAGCAGAGAATATATATTCCCCAAGAAGAATGACAATGATCATATCCAGCTTTTGATGGTGAACAAGGGCTAGTCACATATTCAATACTGCATCATTCACCTGGTTACTCCACTCCATGAAGGAAGAGCGTGTTGGGGACTTCAATGATATGAGACATTAATAGCAATGGAAGATTTCTTGGCTTGGAGGTTTGCACATTTCAACTTTTCAGCTATTCCTGTCTTTCCACATCTAGTGCCGACTATAACTAAGTGGGGTGATTATCTTCCCAGATCCAGAGGAAGCAAGTATGATCATCTTGGTGATCATTTATTAAATTTTCATAAATGCATGCTTGAACATGATTTTATTCACGAGGATGTCTTAATCAAGATGTTCATATTTTCTTTAGACAAACATGCTTGTGAATGGTGTCAATCCCTTCCTGTTGCTAGTATCCATTCTTTGAAGGATTTTCACATGGCTTTTAATTCACATTACGAGAAGATTTACCTGGTTGAGATCCTTTTTGAAGAATGTTGTGAAAATTTCAAATCTTATATTCAACAGACAGTAGATTGTTGCTCGTATCATGAGATTTGTGAAGATCTTGATGAAAAAGAAATTAAGATGGAAGTGAATGTTTTAATAAAAATATGGATGAAACTCTTTCTCTTTCTATTTCCCGAGAAGAAGGTTTTCAAGATATGGTTGATGATAGTATTGATGATTGCATAGTTGTAGATGCATTATATATTGTGTTTGATGCACCTAATATCTTAGACTTAAAAGGTGAAATAGTTGTAGAAGAAAATTTTTCTTCTATTCTTAAAAAGGTTCCCCATGATGTATTTTCACCTAAGATTGAAGAGAAAGATCAAGAGGTTTCTTGTTTTTCTTTGAAAAATAAAAGAATTTTGGTTTCACCTATCTATGATGAGTTTTTAGATGAAGAAGAGAAAATATTTGCATCACCTTTTGTTGATTTGAGGAGCATCCAATGGATGTGTGACAACTTTGAATCAGATTTTCATGAGGAACAACATTGTGTGGAAAGCCATCCTAAATCCATTGAAGACATTGAGCAGCCATCTCTGAAAATCAATAGGCTTGCATTGATCATGCTTCAACCTGAATATGTGGACAATATCAAACAACCCATGATTAGTAAAGAAATCAGTTTGCAGCCATGTTCAAATTTGCAAGTAGCTAAAAGTGGCAACCATTATGAGGAAGAAGATATGCCAAGATCTTCTGATCTTCAACTGAAGCAGCAGCAAGAGGTATTTCTTTATAGCTTCATTGATCCATTTATTGATTATATGGAGTCTTTGAGCTGTTCAAATGTCAAATTTTCTTTGTCAAATGAAGGTTGGATTTCCTATTCTTTTGAAACGCATTTTGGCATTCCATGGGCTCCTTTATTCATCATATCCAGATCAAAAGTTTCAACAGTTAGTCAGGTATTTGTATGGATTCATTGGAAGTATGACTTTACTTGATAAAGAAATAGCACAGTGGATTAGAGTAGGAAGTGTAAATAAATAAGTCCATTGCTTGAGCAATGATTTTAGTTTGCAGTGTGAGGATTTGTTTTCAGCATGTATGGTTTGGAGTGAGCAATTTCAGTTTATTTTGACAGTTAGATAAGTGGGGTTATAACTTTTGGAATAGGTTGGGAACTAGATACAAATGACTCCATCACCCAATGAATAAGGCACAAGGTCTACATGATATTGAAACCTCACAAGGAGCTTTCATCCACTTGCCGAAGCCAGATGCTAGGACTGGAATTGTACCTAGTCCCTATTTTAATTTTTTCTTAATTTTTAATTCCTTTTTACTTCTATTTTGTTTTATTTTAAATTGAATAGTTTTGATTTTCTTTCCATTTTCTATGTTATGAATGTTATTTTATTTTATTTTACCTCTATACGTAGTGGCTTATTTAAATGTTTCATTTCTTTAAAAAAGGTCTTCAAAATACTTATTAGCATTTGCTTTAACTCTTATGTTGTAACTTAACCTCTATGTTGAGCTTGTTTGCAAAGAATGTTTTATGGAGACATTACCGCAATGCACTGACTAAAACTGCATACACTAAGGCACTACTAGAATCTGAAATGATGGAGAATCATGGTTGATTCATGGCCAGTGTTGGTACATTAAATTTTATGATGTTCAAACACCACCAAGGAGATGTTTAATATATTATTATAACACTTGGAAAATTCATGATGATTCATCACTGAAAGAACTGAAGACAGGGGAAGTCACGAATTCTAAAATTGGAAGCCGCATATTCTCAGATTTGTTAATATTTCTAATCCTGTTTAGTTCCAAGAAGCCTGACATTGATTAATGTCATAAATTATGGAGCAAGGAGCTTATTGGAATTTTTTAGAGTAGAAAAACATGACTAGGATGAGCATGAATGCATTCTTGAAGAAGATTTAAGAGATGAAAAACCAAAATCTATGTTTTTCTCTGTTTTTGTCATTATCATTGGGAGCCAATTACGAGGTGATGGAAATGAATTCTGGAAAACCAAACGAGTGTTTTTTCCACAAAAGATTCATTCTCAAAAACCTCTCTCAGTTTTGCAACATCTGTCAAGGGTTGAAATATTCAAATTGATCTTTAAGACCTTTTTTCAGGGTTTAAAATATTAAATAATTTACTGTTTTAGTTCCAAACTTTTGGCACATCTTTTGATCAATTGGAGTATAATTTTTAAAAACCAAGAGAGGTTTTTGTTCATTATGGACTCATTTAGAAACAACTCTCTCAGGTTTCTCATAGGTGCCTCGGATCGAGAGATATGGAGCCTTCTTTGAGACACATTTTTCAGAAATTCGCCAAATTTCCCAAGAATTTGATTTTGCTATTTTCAGTCAATTAGTTTTTAATATTTCAAAAGTTGGTTAATGTAACTGCTGAGTAGTTTCGAACTTGACCTAAAGAAGTGAACATGGAACTATTTCATTTTGGTATCTCTGTAATTATAAAAGGGGGACAAGCATACAGTGCCAGAGGAGATTTTTTGTTTGGGAGAAGGGCTATAGGATTGAGGCACTTTTATATATTTAGACGGATGCATTTTACTCTCATGTAAGTTATTTTGGGAGACTGATACTATTGATTTGAATCATATATATAATCCACTTTATCTTATATATTGATTTTTTTTATGGCCAGTTTGACCACTTAGCTTATGATTTCATTTCTTTATTAATGTTTTATTCATGTGAATGCTCATATGTTGTGGACAAAACCAGTACTATGCTATGAATGTTATGGTTTATATTTTTCATTCAGACCTTTGTTCTCAGTTCTTTGATATTATTTCATGATTTAGTTCTTGTATTAGTTTGATATGTGATTACCTTCTTGTGAATGAAAGCTTCAAACCAAAAAATTACAAAAGCAATTCCCATTTTCTTTTAGTTGTTTTGAGATTGTACTAGCTTGTTCCCTTGTAGTCTAGGGACAGTTTCTAGCACAAAAATGTCCCTTTAAGGAAAGTGAACTTGTATGGAATAACACATGTCTAATTTTTATGTTCCGCTTCTAAAAATTTTACCACAAAGACTATGGTCCATATTCCTTCTTATGAAATAGGTGGCACTAAATTTGGATATTGTGAGCTTAACATATAACAATTTTACACAACACTTGTTTGAGACCAATTTTTGGACTAGTTAAGAACCCTAACTTCCACTGATTATAAATCTAAGATTATAATGGATTAGGAACTAAATGTTTTAGCATGGGTGGTTTGATATTTCTTATAAGGTTCTTAATTATTTTTCTATCTAAAACATCCTTGAAAATAATTAAAAGTAAAGGTGGATCCAATACTCATTGCCTTGAAAATGTAATAAAGATATAAATAAGAGGCCTATTTGAGGGGGAAACCTCCATATACAATGTATCAAATATACAAGACAAAATTATATACACACACACACACGCACAAAGGCAACAATTACAATTCTGGTTGACCTTACAACTACAAGATTTATAATTGTTGCAATTGCAATTGGGTGTATATATATAGTAGTATGGTCGACTATAATTGTACAACAATTACAATTATAGCTGACCATACAACTACAATTAATGTCTTAGCCTACCCATATAAACATTACTATTATAATAATAGAAATGTAACATCACGATATATAAGGCTTAACAGGTGGTTGGATGTCACTTTCCTATAGTCTCACTCGCTAATTGTTGTAATATAGCGGATTATAGTAAATATTATCATTAATATGCATTAAGAGAGCATACATTCATAAGTAGACAAGAGTAGGAATAATCCTTATAAATTTTATATTATCAATAGGAAGACATATTGCAAACATAGACTACTATCTTTTATATACAACAAACCAAAATATGATTATACATAATTTTGTTCATTATGTCGATTTACCTGCTAGACCAGTCGAATAGGTGGTTGTCGATCAATTGGTGATCCCAGTAGACTGATCGATTAATGTTTTCTAACACCTACCATGCTCTCAAGCACTTCTTCATCATTAAGAAGCAAGATGTCTAAACCAACTATCTTTGAGGAAAAAAAACATACTTTTACAAAAAATATTTTTACGAAATTGTATGTACAATGCCTTCAAGGATTTTCTATCTCTATACTCTTAGTTGGATTTGGTTTTGGTTCTTGATTATATAATGCACCCGGTTGAAGGAATTGTTCGACAGGTAGCAGCAGTGTTGGTTGTAGTGGTGGATTCGAATGAATATCTTGTGAGTCAACAATTATCTTCTGAATATGTGGAACTGACATCTGGATTCTATTTTGCAACATTTTCCATTGTTTAATTATTTCTTCAATAACCATTTTTGTGGTTATGATATTTGTCAATAAATTGATTGTTTTTGATAGAGCATGAGCTTGTATGCTAGTTGTTAGTTGTTGCATCCTACTTTCCATGAGGTGTATATGTTGAAGCATTCTACTAACTTCATTATGTATTGTTTTACGTTCTTGTAGCCATTCTGCCTTTTCCTACTATAGCTTTGGTTGTTGTTATCTTTTTATCTACAAAATTTGTTCAACAGTTTGTCTTTCTAATTTTTCCTTTGTATTTTAGTGCTTATTGGCCAGTTTAATGACTAATATTTGATTGGTATTGAGTTTGTTAGATACATGTGCAAATTGCAAAGGCCAATTGTTGAACATTGTGTTATTCATTACTACTTGTGCTTCTATTTCAATCAACTTCTCTCTCAGTTGAAATGCTTTATCATCCTCTTGTTCCACTAGGGTTTCTATTTTCTCATTTTTAGTTCTCTGGTGGCATGTGTTGGACTAGTGTTCATATATTAACCCTTCTACAAAATGCTTCATACAACCAATATGGTCTTTCAATTCTTTTTGCAATTTGATGCTTATGGCATCCTTTGATTTTTTTTTCATTCATTTCAAGCCTTGGTCTCTTTTTGGAACTTGTGCTTTCCATGCATGGATATTTCTCTCCATATTATATATTTTTCTTTATATATATTTGTCTTGAAAACAATTTCCATATCCCTATATTCTCGCTCTTCCATTCTAAATGGTACATCTTCCATTGAGGCTTCTTTTTCTCTTTGTTTCTCTGTCAGTTTACTTGTGTCTGGTGTTTCTATTTTTGTTTTATGGATAGGGAAGTTGATCGTGCTAGTGTGGATTGAGGTTGAGGTATAGGTTGAAGTTGAATTAATGGTGATGGCTCAATATGTGTAGGAACCATTTAGGGTTCTTGGGCTATAGTTGCTGGAGATGAGGGGTTTGACTCTTAAGTTAAGTTGACATGTTATGTAGTGGTCATTTTGTCAACTGGTGACTTTGTTTGTTTCCATGGTTGAGTTGGTATCTTTAGGAGCTTACTTGTATTATTCTTATGTTCTCCTCCTTGTACTCCCCCTCTGCATCTCTACTTGAAATTTTTGCGCAATGCTTATCTATTTTTTCATTGTATTCATAATGATTTATTTTGCTATTCCCATCACTTGAAAATAGTTATGATTGATACTTGACCCCATTATTTGAATTTTATTTCTATCATGTTTCTTTGCTCCTTTGGCACCTTCCTTTTTCAACAAAAGTTTAGCATCTTACATTTTCCATATACTTTTTTATTGTAGGTTGTTCCTATTCAATAGGTTCTAAAGAAGATAGAAATATATGTGGCTCTTTCTTGGTTTCTTCATTGGATTTTCCATATGTTGTACATAAATCTATCCTATAGCAAACCGATTACAATTAATAAGAGATTAAGGATAGAGTATTTATGCATCTTGTTTATTATAGTCAATCCAATCCACTCCTTGTTATGCTTCAAATCCATCCCAACTTGCCTAAGCTTCAACCTGCAAAACTGATAAAGACAACGTTCCTCAAATGATTTTAACAATAATAAAGATTATTCATAAATTGAAAGAATAAAAAGAGCATGATTCTATGAACCAACTTCAATGTAAAATTCTAGTTTATATATCAAACATGAAATTGACTCAGAATTTGGTAAGGGAAAGATGTCAAATATCTATTGAAATAGTAGAAACACATATAGTTCTACCTTTTCTTTGCTTCAACACCTCATGAAACCCATAATTTGGACCTCCTTATCATCTTATCCAATAATCCCAACCAATCTCCAAGTATATCAAAGGAATGAAACTAGGTGAGAGCCAGAACTTCAAGACATAGGGAGTATGAACCAAAGCACATGGATGATGATCACAAGGAATGGATTTGATCTTATTCCTCTAGCATAACCTTACTTAGGGAAAAATACCTTTTGATGGCTCATATCCTTTGGCTTTATAGTAAGTGAAGATAGTTATGATTAGGTAGAAAGCAATTGTAACTGAGGGGGTAATTGTCTAAACCACCCTAACTTCCCAAAATTCCAAATTTTATTTATTTTTTGGAATTTTTAGGGAAAAATGCTAGCAATACGAAAGAAACAAACATTTAAATCCCTTAGAAACCAAAGGGAACAAGCATTTTCAACATTTTTTAATGAAAAATGTTGGCAAAGTGAAGGTAAGTGGGGATTAAATAGCAGGTTGGCATATCATTAGGAGTATTTTTGTCTCAAGATTTGTTAGAAAGATTATAAGTGTTAGGGAATCATTGGATGACTAAGGCCATAACATCATATGCCAAATCAAGACTCTTCTATCCATAATGTCCTTTTGTGTGGGCGACAATTGACATTTGAAGTGTTGTCATGAGTTGTCATGGACGAAGAAGTGCCAATTTGGGCTATAACAGATGTCCCCTAATGTATGAGATTAGAAGGGAACATGATGGCCAAAATACATTATAAACTCAATATATTGGGATGCAAAGTCTACAAAACCAGTGGGTCCAAGAAACTTAGTCTCAACAAAATACCTGAAACAAAAAGGTGTCAGGCAATCTTATCCCTGGGATATATATATCCAATGTTCAAGATAATTGCCAAAATGTTACAGCAAATATCTATCATATATATGTAACTGATGTAACTGTCATGGCCATGAGAAATACAAAGTGGATACATGTGATATATAAATGGGTCACGACCACGAGTGAACATAATGGGTCCATGCAGAATAAATGATCATAGCCATAGGAATAGAAGGTGGATCTATGTCAAACTAGAGATCATGGACACAAAAGAAAAAAATGAATCTATGTAAAACTAGAGATCATAGCCACAAAAGGAAAAAGCGAATCCATTTCTCATCATGTGTCGTATAAGGTGTGGTACATTCTTGTACAACTCAGGAAATAGAAAAATATGAAAATACTACTATTGGCCCAAGGTCTTTAATCCAAAATTCCTAAAGGTACGAATCCTAACCATGAGAATAAAGGCATTGAAGTCAAACATGAAGGATATTATTTGATTACCGATCACTAATGTAAACCATTAACACACGCATATGATATTGGGCCCCAAGGTACCTAGTACATTCTAACATGTGTGAATAGATTTTCTTGGAGTTGAACACTTGAAGAATCCATCGAGTAGGAGACATTGGTGTATTCCCTCTACCCAATAGTGAGGGAACCTTCCAATGATGGCTGCAATCCTCAAGGTACTACTAAAACTCTATACCTCATTCCCAGAGAAAAATGAGTTGGAGTCAATATGAAGAGATCCACTGGAAGGGAAGCATTAAGGCATCCCCCATCATCCAACACAAGGAGATACTGAGGACTGATTTGATTAGGAGCATAACAAACTAATGAGTACATGATGAAACATAATGACACCAGGGAATATACAACACATATATTCAAGTAAAGTGTAGAATGGATGTCACAAAAATTCAAGATAATTGTAGAATGGATGACGCAAGAAATATCCTTGAATAGTTATCAAGACACAATGGTGACTGGGGAAACTTTGGACACAAAGGGACCAACGATATAAATCTACAATGTAGAATACATTGTCATATTCTCTACATGGTTGGAATAGTAACCAACCAGATGAGTACTAACTCAATAATCAAAGTTCAAACCCTAAGGACAAATACTATAACCATACAATCGATAGACTCAAAACTAGTGGTTTGTTCAAGGATAACTTTAACTTGCTATCATTATATCGAGAGAGATTTGAGATATTTCCCTTCCCTTTTCTCTTTCTAAGTACCTTTTTTTTTTAATGAGCTCAAAAAATATATATAAGTATGCTCGATAAGTTCTATTTCATATAAGTTTAACAAGCCCAGGAAAGTAAACTTGAATCCTTCTTCAATGTTTAATGAGATCGAAGAAAATATATAATAATGCCCGATATATTACCATCCTATAGATTTTTGTCGAGCTTAGGGTAGTTGTTGCTCGCCGATGTTTTTAATTTTAAGGAGTCTAAAAAACATAAAGAATACTCCATGTCTACTGTCCCATGGATTTTTGTCGATCCCAAGTCAATTAATTCTTGCTACTATTTTTAATTTTAAGGAGTCTGAAACACTTGAAGAAAACTCGATACATACCTTTTCTGTAAATTTTAATGAGCCTAGAAAATAAACTCAAGTCCTCCTTCTGGTTTTAATAAGCTCGGAGGAAGGATGGAAGAATGCTCATTATGGTATGAATGAGTGTCAAAGATAAGAAAAACTAGTTCCAAGCACAAGGAACCAACCTATGTATAGTTCAAGGAACATGATCAAGATAACGACACTAAGGGTGTGACTCCTCCAGGTAAAGGTGTCAAGTTGCAATGGAAAAATGATACATGGCTTAACAAAAATGAGATAAAAGATGATGGATTATATAATGAGCTAAAACAATGACATCCAATATCGGGCTCATAAGTATAATATGGGTAGATGCAAATGCAGTTACAACTTAAACAAAAAAAATAGGATTCTCATAGGAAACAAATATATGAGAAAAAGAGGCATGTGAATTCTTCTCAAAGTCATGGTAAACCTAAAAATTGTTTCGAGCCTATGAGATAAAATTCTTAGCATGGCCACCAAAATGGAAAGGGGGCTTTGAGTAAGGTGGCCCACGTTAGGTAGGATGTCAAAACCCCATATTTTCTGAAAAATTTAAAAATTTTAAATTACAGTTAAATTTCATAAATGCAGACACTAAATGTTTCATTAGTTATGTTACTGAATTTATTATTTCCATTGTCTTTTGATTGCATTTATCTTTGTAGAACAGTTTTCTTTTCAGTTACTAACTCATTTCTTTTTTTTGCGACCACAAGGTGGGGCTGTCATGAAAAATCGGGCTTACTTAGATTTCACGCTAATGCAGAAAGTTTCTCCTGTCCTTATAGATTACAGGTAAGAAGATTGGTGGCTGCAAGTCAAAATTCTAAAATCTTTATGTACAAGTTTGTTGCAAATCAAAAGTTCAGTAAGACAATAATTGCTAAGCACATGTCAATGCTTATTGAGGTAAATCCATTAGCTGTTCTTCTTTCTAGTAGAAGTAGATTGATGTTTCTTAAAAATTACTGAATTGTTCGATATCTATCATAGTTGTCAGTGTCAAAAGATCTAAATTAAAGTTACTTACAAGTAGAGTAAGAAATGGCAGGTTTATAAAATCGAGAGTTTACTTTCAAGAATGCATAAATACATTTTCATCGTAATATGTATTAATAAGGGGGTTTACAATTCACTGATACCCTTTTTAAATTTACCCACTGAAGGGGATATACTCATGTTGATACACCAAGTTGTATTTACACTTCAACTGAATCAAAGTATACTAAGCTTGTCTTAGGTCTGAAGATAACCTACTGTAAATCGGTTTTTATTCGATCCCTTAAAAGAATGTACAACATAAAAGTCTTAAGGTCTAACAATTACGTTGATAAGACTTCTCTTAAGAGATTAAAATATTAACCCTTGTATGTTACAATTTCTTGGTTAAGAACCTTTATTCTAGGCAAAACAATCATCAAAGTAATTGTTATTATTTTCTTTTGTATTACTTACCAACTTCTATTCATAGATAATTATGACAAGACCAAGGGAATTAACATTACTACCAAAATACTTACCATGGTCGATTCTACAACACTCTTAAAATCAACCATTAGTGTATTCTATAATTTAAAATATAGATGATGGGTGAATACTTGTATAAGTATTTTTTTTTCTTATTTAAACATAGGTATTATGCTTTCCTTCTACGACTAATTACAAAACTTATTTCATTTAAGAATGCAGGAGTTAAATGTCAAAATAGTCATTCACCTAGATGGAAGGTTATGAATGAGACCATGACATAACAAATTTATGGATTTAACTCTAAAAATAAATTTATAAACCTTTACCTCATACATTTCAAGTTTGCATAAAAGTTATGTCATGCACCTAACACTCTAGATAGAGTATAACCTTTGATCAATGGTTTATTATGTAAGGATCATCATGTTAAGAAATTATTTGTCATAAAGTTAACTATGCCTGCGAAGAACATAGTGTTATAACTCGAATTGCAAAAATATAAATGATAGTATTCCATAGTATAGCAAATGAATCGTTTTCCTCTTCACGCCAATAGTGAGCTATAATGCAAAGCATATATATTAACGTGTTATTGTTATAATATGGAAAATGATAGGTTGACCTCAGCTGATGTCTATAGTCGAACCTTCGAGACAGCCAAATGATTGACATTATTGTTTCTCGCGATTTGCTCGTCGATGACTATAGAAAAATACCCACCGTGAGCAAATAATTTGCATGGAGACGTGTCTCCATTCTGGCAAAGCAACGCAAGATTTAAAAGGGTCATCTCCAACCCTAGCTCATTGTCTTTCCTTGCCTTCGGGCACTTCATCCATATTCTGCGAAATAACCGACTGCTCTATCACCTGTGTAGTGCTGCGACTGTCTTTGGTTATTTCTTCCCTGGTTAGCCTGCCCAAATGCACAATAGTGAAGGCTGTGTCATAGTGTTGCTGTTTGTCATTAGTCATTGGTTCTCCTTCCAGGTTTTTCATTGCCTTAGTATCTTATTTGAACCCTTGACTGTAACAGCATGTCTTTAGGGTTTTACCTTGTCAGCCGAGTAATTGAAATTTTCTGCTGTCAATAGTTAATGAAGGGTCATCCCGCCGTTTCCTTTGCAGTTGAAGACAGACCTCCTTATCATGATGGTCATTGCGTTACTGGTTATCAGTGATTATCTTTTTATTTAGCTTAAGGTAAGAATATAATTCGTATTCTTTAATATTACTGCACATTTCAAGGTTTAAATAACTCTTTACATTTTATATTTGCTCAAACTGCAAGTAGAGTATTGACATTATTTTGTTCCTGTTACAGGTGACGACTCCACGTTCAGGGAAAGACAGCATGAGATAGGAACAACCTACTAGCCTCTGGTAAGCCCTGTACTTTTCAATGGCCGTCCCATCTTGTTCAAACCTTCATGGAATGTTAAGGGTTGGTCGTTGCGACCTAAAAGACCCTCATGGGTTTTGGTTGTTTTGGTTGTTTACTTCGTTGTTTTCATGGTCTGTTAAGACCCTAGCTTATCGCAGGGCTCTCCATCTTCGGATGTGAGTGTACATTTTGTTTTTGTATATAATACTGTGTTAATGTAAAAGAACAGGATGTAAAAGCCTCCCTATGTAAATTTTCAGTGCGGCCGTGAGTACAATTATTGAACTGGATTTTACAGTTTTTTTTTAACTTTGTATATTCTGGATGATTAGGGTTTTACCCTAAATTTTGACAGTAAAGAAAATAAGTTCGTCCCTTTTTACATTACTGTTAAGTTATGCTGTGTTTCTGCAAATGTGAGGGTTACTAGTTATATTTATAATATGAAGTTAAACTTGATGGTCGAGCATTCTGCCATTCTGTCATTTATTTCTTGTACATATATGCATTTGATTTTTACTCTTGATATTATTGTTAGGTTTTCTGTACCTGGTTTATAACTTGACTTACTAGTTATTAAGAAATTGTAAGTGTTAACATATATAGTTTATACCCTTCAATTTATATAGGGTCTTTATATTTTTATTTTATTTAAATAATGTTCTTAAGTACTGTTTATTTACCTTGTTAGTACAGCAAGTTTAAATAGTTCTAGTTTGCAAGTAATGTAATAAGAACATTACCTTAAGTTCAACAATGATAATACTCTTATATTGTATGTAATAGAAGTTTATTGTTATTAATACAATAAAGATATTATCTTTCTTGAGAGTACTAATGTTGCTATGGTTAAAACACATAGAAAGATAGTATTCTGTTGTCTATTTCTTGTGTTACTTATGCTAATACTTTATAAAGTTCTTCCAATATCTAATGGTCTTATTAATTATACTATTTATATATATATATATACAAAAGAAATCAAATAACTCTATCTAGAGTTTATCTCTTAAACATATGTAATAACATTCATATACACTTTATGAAGATAGATTAACAACTATGGAATTTATTCGAGCTTAGTCTAAATAAAAAGAAAGGAAATAATGAAATGATTACATCACTAATCATACATAAAATCTAGACCTACTTGCTTTGGCTGTAGAGTTTTAGTCAGTATTTAATTTCTTCTACCTTTAGTATTGTTATTTGGACATGAACTAGTTAAGTTATTTTAAACTAGAAGAAATAAGCTATATGGTTTAACAGTAGATAAATCTAGTCTAACCCTACTCTAGTGCAATTATTATACTCTTCGATCTGTTCTTAAAATAATAAATTTACTGAAAGTAAAATACTGTACAAGGAAAATGATTTTATCTATGAACACATGTTACTGTTAGTAAAAAAAATATCTTTTCTGACAATAGATAAAGAAACAATCTATTATTCTGCAATCTTATCATGCTATCCTTATTTAATTTTACCCCTGTGCTGGAGTACGGTCTGGTAAACCCAGATGAGGAAAAACACAGTGGGTTCTTATTTTTCATCAAAAGATTCTATTACTGATAAACTAAAAACATTTTCATCACTAAACCAGCTAAATATTTATATCATAAACTACAAACATAACATTCAACCATTCACAGTTAATAAAACAAAAACAGTTAGGTGACAGAACCTGTTTGGACAACAACAGCAATGGGAGGTCATTCCTCCCTACTAACTCCTGGAGAGCGCTCAAACAACGACTCCTCAGGACCCTCGAGCTTGCTCTGGTCTCCCTAGCTGGAACTAGGTGCAGCAATATTCAAATACCAGTCTACAAACTCAGTATCAAATCTGAACTTATCAGTAAGTTCTCCCAGCTAACAAGCTGTAATAAACCAAGTTACTGTAGCATTCCTCTCAGCACAACTTCCTTACTGTTCTCCCTTTTCCCCTATGAATTTCCTCAATAACATTCCTCCTGAATGATACTTCTCTTGGAAAATATCTAAGTAACCTCAGCTCTATTCATTGGGTACTTTTAAAAGATTGCCTAGATCTTTCTAGGTTAGTTGTCATTTATTGAGCCACCTGCTCTGATCCCACTTTCTTGGGGGATCATGACCCCAATTATAGGGAAGTTTCCACCTGCAACTTAGGAAGTGTTTGAGGATGCTGCCACTTGTCTTTTTCCCTCCACCTAGTTCCATCCACTAGTTTGACCAGTAACCTCTTATTAACAGCTCTCCCATGCTGTTGTCTCCACATTTTATTTATTAATAATAAAATATTCATAATTACATTCCACTTCTTTTGACTCTGCTGATTCATCAGTTCCTACTTAGCATTAATTTTAACATAATGTCTTAGGAAATATAATTAAAACAATTAACCTTATTTTACAAAATTGGGGTATGTGACATACACACCCCCTTAAAATGTAACATCGTCCTCGATGTTACTTATTCTTCATCCTCTGCAACCTCCTGGAACAGATTCGGGTATGCCTCCCGCATCTTACTTTCCAGTTTCCAAGTAGCCTCTTCAGGACTAAGGTGCTTCCATTGCACCTTCACCTGTCCAATGGTGCGGTTCCGCAGAGTAATTTTCCTCCTCCCGAGGATACAGTCTGGTTCCACCAGAATTTCTCCTTCTGGTTCCACTTGTACAACATTCCAATCAACCACATGAGTAGCATCATGAACATACTTTTTCAAAATAGAGATATGAAAAACATTATGCACTTTCAAATTAGGTGGTAACGCTAGCTGATATGCAACTTGACCAATTCTAGATAAAATTTCAAACGGACCACAATAACGTGGTGCTAGCTTTGCACAACTCCCCAGTCTTAGAGAGCTTTTCTTTGGTCTTACCTTTATAAACACGTGCTCACCCACCTGGAACTCCTTGGGAGTTCTTTTTAAATCTACTTGGCTCTTTTACCGATCCTAGGCCACCTTCAAATTTCCCTGCACTTGTTTCACAATCTCCTCCATTTCTTTTAATAATTCTGGTCCTAACACCAATCTATCTACTGGATTATTCTAGGAGATAGGAGTGTTGCATTTACGCCCATACAAAATTTCAAATGGACTAAACTTAGCTGATGACTGATAGTTATTGTTATATGCAAACTCTGCTGGATGCAAGTAGTCTTCCCACTTACCTGGCTGATCTTTAACATACATCCTTAACAAATCTTCTAGCACCTGATTCACTCTTTCAGTCTATCCATCAGTCTGAGGATGGAAGGAGGTACTGAAATTCAAGGTTGTATTCAATCCCTTAAACACGGACTTCCAGAAATTTCCTGTGAATTTAGGATCCCTGTCTGAAATAACAACCTTCGGTACTCCATGTAACCGAAAATTTTTCTTTAAGAATATGTCAGCTATGTTAGCAGCCTTGTAAGTAGTTTTAACAGGAATGAAATGTGCTTCTTTTCTTAACTTGTCAACCACCACCATAATAGAGTCATTTTGATTCTGATTCCTGGGCAGTCTAGTAATAAAATCTAAGCTAATCACTTCCCATTTCCAGCTAGGAATGGGTAAAGGTGGCAGCAAACCAGCGGTATGTTGGTGTTCAATTTTCACTTGTTGACAGTCCAAACATCTGGCAATGTATTCAGCTACTTTAGATTTCATATTAGGCCAAAAATATTCTTTCTTAGCATGGTTACAATCTTTTGGTAACCTGGATGCCCTGAGTAAGGTGTTTTATGGACTTCGTCCACAATCAACAACTTAACCTTAGGCACATTAGGCACATACAATTTATCCTTAAATAATAAAAATACATCTTTATATAGACTATAACCTTTTATTAAGCTTTCTGTAGGTTTCTCTTTAGCTATAACTTGTAATTTTTGATAAATTTCATCCAGTTTTACCCCTTCTGTAAGTTGTTCATTTAAATCAGAAGCATAAGTGCTGATTGCTGCTGTAAAGTTCAGCTTTGCGTTTCTGCTTAAAGCATCAGCCACCTTATTTTCTTTACCCTTTATGTGTTGGATTTCAAAGTCATATTCACTCAAGAAGGCTAACCACCTTGCTTGTCTTGAATTTAAGTTAGGCGGATCTAAAAGATATTTTAGTCCTTTATTATCAGTCATTAAAATAAACTTTCTGCCTATTAAATGATGTCGCCACATTTTTAAGGCATGTATAACAGCCACAAGTTCTAAATCATAAGTTGCGTAATTTTTTTCGTGGATTTTTAACTTCCTGGACTCATAGGCAATGACATGCCCGTCTTGAGTCAGCACACCGCCTAAGCCATCATTACAGGCATCTGTGCATACCACGAAATCCTTATTAGGATCTGCTATTCTTAGAATAGGTGCACTTGTTAATAAAGTTTTTAATTTCCTAAAACTTTCTTCACACTTTAAGTTCCAATCGAATTTCTTGCCTTTCTTTTGCAAGGAAGTGATTGGATTAGCTATTTTTGAAAAGCCTTCAATAAATCTTCGGTAATAACCGGTAATTCCCATGAATGACCTAAAATATGTTACATCCTTTGGAACTGGCCACTCTTCGATTGCCCGAATCTTTTCAGGATCGACTGAAATCCCTTCTTTAGTCACTATGTGACCTAAGTACTGGATTTCATCCTTAAAGAAGTCACACTTGCCAAACTTCGCGAAGAGCCGTTGCTCTCGCAACTCTTGTAAAAATATCCTTAGGTGTTCTTTATGTTCTGCTTCATTTTTAGAGTAAATTAAGATGTCATCGATAAATATGACAACAAATTTATCTAGGTATTTATGCATTATATTATTCATTAAGCACATAAAGACAGCTGGGGCATTGGTAAGCCCAAATGGCATTACGACAAATTCGTAATGTCCATACCTTGTTCTGAAGGCTGTCTTGAAGATGTCCTCATATTTAATACTTGCCTGATGATATCCTGACCTCAGATCTATCTTTGAGAACACCGTAGCTCCACGTAGTTGATCAAACAGATCATCTATGCGGGGCAACAGATATCTGTTTTTAATGGTCATTTTGTTTAGTTGATGGTAGTCTATGCATAGTCGCATAGTTCCATCTTTCTTTTTGACGAAGATGATCGGTGCTCCCCAAGGGGACACACTAGGTCGAATGTACTTCTTATCTATTAATTCTTTTAACTGTGATTTTAGCTCTTTAAATATTCATACGATACGGAGCCTTCGAGTTAGGTATAGCACCTAGCACCAGCTCAATAGTGAAATCTAGGAGGTAGTCCTGGAATTTCTTCTGGGAAAACATCAGTAAATTCATTTAAAATAGGAATATCTTCTATTTTTAACTTATTTGTTTCAGAATTACTTACCTCATCTGTAATAGTTACAGCGTAAGCTTTACACCCTTTTCTAACTGCTCTTTTAAGTTGTAAAGCAGAAATCTGCCTGATTACAGTTTTCCTAGGAATGCCCTTAACTTTTACAGTTTGTTCATTACTATTTACGCACATAAAGGTTTTATCGTAACGGTTTAAAACTACCTTATGTTGTTCTAACCAATCCATGCCAATCAGCAAATCGTATGAGCCAAGTGGCAAAACATTAAGCTTGAATGTAGTTTTAAATTCATCCATAAGTAAGGCACATTCTTTCACAAAACAGGTTACTTTTCTTTTTGCCCCAGTGGCTAATTGAACTAACCAGTAATTATCAAATTTATCTACTGACAAATTACATTTTTTCCACTATCTGAGGTGCAATGTAACGAATACTAGCTCCTGGATCAATTAGAATGGTTATAGGGGTTTGGTTAATCATACCTTCCACTTCCACCATGGAATTTTGATAGTCATCTTAGCGGTTCTCTAATGCTGCATTTATTCTGGGCATAGTCCTGGCAAGTTCTCCAACAGTCATTTCCTCCTGTACAGTGTGAATATTGTTGACTGACTTTTTCCGATTTGGGCAGACCGAGGCATAGTGCGGGCCATTACATTCCCAGCACTTAACAGGCTCCTTTCGTTCAAAACTCTTAGTGAAATTCCCATGATTATTTGCAGCTTTCTTGCCCTTGAAGTTATTCGAATTATTGGAAGTACCATTTCTAGTTCCCTGGAAATTTTTATTGTTAGAATAATTTATGTTCTTATTATTCTTGAAATTCTTTTGGGGTACAAATTCCTTCTTCTTAAACTCAAGCTGATTGTTGCTCTTCTTAGCCTTCTAGTTGGCTAAGCCTTCTTTCTTCTTATTCTCTTCAAAACAGAAATTAGCCTTCCTCATGGATTCCTCCAAAGTCTTCAGGTTATCATACTCAATTCTGTCCTTGATGTGATATGGTAGACAACTAAGGAAGCGCTGTACTTTAGGATTTTCATCTACTAGGTAGGGTACATACCTCAGCAAGCTTAAGAATTTACTGTTTAAATCCTTCATAGTCATTGAACCTAACTTCAATTCATAAAATTCTTTAGCTCTCTCTTCATAATATTGTTCGGACAGAAATTTCTTCTTGAAGTACCTTTTAAAGGTACTCCTATTAACTTCTTTTTCCTTGATACCCTTGACTCTTTTTAGATCTTTCCACCATATGTCTGCTTTTCCAGAGAGATTATAAATTTCCATTCTTTCCTTCAGCTGATTTGAATAGTTGTATATTTGAAAATACTTCCTCATCCCGGATAACCAAGACTCTGCTTCTTCCCCTTTTTCAGTCTCTCCATTAAAAGTTGGGGGCTTTATCTTTTTAAACTCCCCTGAAATCTCCTCGTATGGTCTGTACTTCTTCTTTTTTCCATACAACTCAGCCTCACTACTGTCACTAGTAGTGTGGTAGCTTTGTTGTTCACCGAACCCTTCAGATGATGAACTACTTTCAGTTTTCACCAGCTTCATCTTTTTAGACCTTCTTTGGTGACTAACCTCCTCAGATTCTTATCTTTTGCTCCTCCCTTCAGTTTGGAACTTTTCCATCAAAATTTGGTTCAACTCTTCCTAAGTCTTCAGAATCCTCTCATTGTCCTTCTTGACTGATTCCATTTCAGTCTTTAAATCCTTTATAGTTTGCATTAGCTCCGAGGAGTGAGCAGTTACCTCTTCTAACATAGGTTCTCTGGACAATTGCCTTGCCTCTATGTTTAGAGACCATCCTGAGCATATTCTCCTAGCTTTTCCATACCTGCCTGTTAAATTTCAGAAAAAGAAATTTTTTGTTCTTTACATGAAACAAAATATAGGTTAGTATATTATTTTACTGTTCTACAGAAACTAGTTGGGCTTACATCAAGGCCTAGTATTTGAACCATGCTCTAATACCACATGTCAAAACCCCATATTTTCTGAAAAATTTAAAATTTTTAAATTACAGTTAAATTTCATAAATGCAGACACTAAATGTTTCATTAGTTATGTTACTGAATTTATTATCTGCATTGTCTTTTGATTGCATTTATCTTTGTAGAACAGTTTTCTTTTCAGTTACTAACTCATTTCTTTTTTTTGCGACCACAAGGTGGGGTTGTCATGAAAAACCGGGCTTACTTAGCTTTCAAGCTAATGCAGAAAGTTTCTCCTGTCCTTACAGATTATAGGTAAGAAGATTGGTGGCTGCAAGTCAAAATTCTAAAATCTTTATGTACAAGTTTGTTGCAAATCAAAAGTTCAGTAAGACAATAATTGCTAAGCACATGTCAATGCTTATTGAGGTAAATCCATTAGCTGTTCTTCTTTCTAGTAGAAGTAGATTGATGTTTCTTAAAAATTACTGAATTGTCTGATATCTATCATAGTTGTCAGTGTCAAAAGAACTAAATTAAAGTTACTTACAAGTAGAGTAAGAAATGGCAGGTTTATAAAATCGAGAGTTTACTTTCAAGAATGCATAAATACATTTTCATCGTAATATGTATTAATAAGGGGGTTTACAATTCACTGATACCCTTTTTAAATTTACCCACTGAAGGGGATATACTCATGCTAATACACCAAGTTGTATTTACACTTCAATTGAATCAAAGTATACTAAGCTTGTCTTAGGTCTGAAGATAACCTACTGTAAATCGGTTTTTATTTGATCCCTTAAAAGAATGTACAACATAAAAGTCTTAAGGTCTAACAATTATGTTGATAAGACTTCTCTTAAGAGATTAAAAGATTAACCCTTGTATGTTACAATTTCTTGGTTAAGAACCTTTATTCTAGGCAAAACAATCATCAAAGTAATTGTTATTATTTTCTTTTGTATTACTTACCATCTTATATTCATAGATAATTATGACAAGACCAAGGGGATTAACATTATTACCAGAATACTTACCATGGTCGATTCTACAACACTCTTAAAATCAACCATTAGTGTATTCTATAATTTAAAATATAGATGATGGGTGAATACTTGTATAAGTATTTTTTCTTTTCTTATTTAAACATAGGTATTATGCTTTCCTTCTATGACTAATTACAAAACTTATTTCATTTAAGAATGCAGGAGTTAAATGTCAAAATAGTCATTCACCTAGATGGAAGGTTATGAATGAGACCATGACATAACAAATTTATGGATTTAACTCTAAAAATAAATTTATAAACCTTTACCTCATACATTTCAAGTTTGTATAAAAGTTATGTCATGCACCTAACACTCTAGATAGAGTATAACCTTTGATAAATGGTTTATTATGTAAGGATCATCATGTTAAGAAATTATTTGTCGTAAAGTTAACTATGCCTGCGAAGAACATAGTGTCATGACTCGAATTGCAAAAATATAAATAATAGTATTTCATAGTATAGCAAATGAATCGTTTTCCTCTTCATGCCAATAGTGAGCTATAATGCAAAGCATATATATTAACGTGTTATTGTTATCATATGGCAAATGATAGGTTGACCTCGGCTGATGTCTATAGTCCAACCTTCGAGACAGCCAAATAAATGACATTATTGTTTCTCGCGATTTGATCGTCGACGACTATAGAAAAATACCCACCGTGAGCAAATAATTTGCATGGAGACATGTCTCCGTTCTGGCCAAGAAACACAAGATTTAAAAGGGTCATCTCTAACCCTAGCTCATTGTCTTTCCTCACCTTCGGGCACTTCGTCCATATTCTGCGAAATAACTGACTGCTCTGTCACCTGTGTAGTGCTGCGACTGTCTTTGGTTATTTCTTCCCTGGTTAGCTTGCCCAAATGCACAATAGTGAAGGCCGTGTCATAGCATTGCTGTTTGTCATTAGTCAATCGTTCTCCTTCCAGGTTTTCATTGCCTTAGTATCTTGTTCGAACCCTTGACTGTAACAGCATGTCTTTAGGGTTTTACCTTGTCAGCCGAGTAATTGAAATTTTCTGCTGTCAATAGTTGATGAAGGGTCGTCCCGCCATTTCCTTTGCAGTTGAAGATAGACCTCCTTATCGTGCTGGTCATTGCGTTACTGGTTATCGGTGATTATCTTTTTATTTAGCTTAAGGTAAGAATATAATTCGTATTCTTTAATATTACTACACATTTCAAGGTTTAAATAACTCTTTACATTTTATATTTGCTCAAATTGCAAGTAGAGTATTGACATTATTTTGTTCCTGTTATAGGTGATGACTCCACATTCGAGGAAAGGCAGCGTGAGATAGGAACAGCCTACTAGCCTCCGATAAGCCTTGGAATTTTCCATGGCCATCCCATCTTGTTCAAACCCTCATGGAAGGTTAAGGGTTGGTCGTTGCGGCCTGAAAGACCCTCATGGGTTTTGGTTGTTTTGGTTGTTTACTTCGCTGTTTTCATGGTCTATCCTAGCTTACCGCAAAACTCTCCGACTTCGGCCATGAGTGTACATTTTGTTTTTGTATATAATACTATGTTAATGTAAAAGGACAGGCTGTAAAAGCCTCCCTATGTAAATTTTCAGTGCGGCCGTGAGTAAAATTATTGAACTGGATTTTACAGTTTTTTTTTAACTTTGTATATTCTGGATGATTAGGGTTTTACCCCGAAATTTTGACAGTAAAGAAAATAACTTCGTCCCTTTTTACATTACTGTTCAGCTATGCTGTTTTCTGCAAATGTGAGGGTTACTAGTTATATTTATAATATGAAGTTAAGCTTGATGGTCGAGCATTCTGCCATTCTGTCATTTATTTCTTGTACAGATATGCATTTGATTTTTACTCTTGATATTATTGTTAGGTTTTCTATACCTGGTTTATAACTTGACTTACTAGTTATTAAGAAATTGTAAGTGTTAACATATATAGTGTATACCCTTCAATTTATATAGGGTCTTTATATTTTTATTTTATTTAAATAATGTTCTTAAGTACTGTTTATTTACCTTGTTAGTACAGAAAGTTTAAATAGTTCCAGTTTGCAAGTAATGTAATAAGAACATTACCTTAAGTTCAACAATGATAATACTCTTATATTGTATGTAATAGAAGTTTATTGTTATTAATACAATAAAGATATTATCTTTCTTGAGAGTACTAATGTTGCTATGGTTAAAACACATAGAAAGATAGTATTCTGTTGTCTATTTCTTGTGTTACTTATGCTAATACTTTATAAAGTTCTTCCAATATCTAATGGTCTTATTAATTATACTATTTATATATATATATACAAAAGAAATCAAATAACTCTATCTAGAGTTTATCTCTTAAACATATGTAATAACATTCATATACACTTTATGAAGATAGATTAACAACTCTGGAATTTATTCGAGCTTAGTCTAAATAAAAAGAAAGGAAATAATGAAATTATTACATCACTAATCATACATAAAATCTAGACATAAAGTTTTGGGAGATTTTCTAACAAATCTGGAGTTGTCTGGAGGGTTTAGGGAAGAATTTGGATTTTAGGCAATTTTGGCCTAGTGAGACCCTACGCAATGGAGGATCCTAAATGATTGTATAGCCCCAACTAAAATCTGATATGGATTTATGTATGGGAAGGTGGGTATTCCATTAATACATGGAAACTTACAGAACTATATTTGAGTGGATAGAACTTAGTTTATAGTAGTAAAACTAGTCATTTAAAACTAGTATTCTGGCTAGGGTGCAAAATTAAGCATAGAATTCGTAAAATATTGACTTAATTGAAGAAAATAACTTCTAAAATACATTAATACAGCTTAAATATACATATACAATCATTTATACTCCTGCCCATAACCTTTTTCTTTCTCATTATCGTACTAGATTGATCAATTTTCCCCATTACAATGACAAATTGAAATTTTTATAAGAAACTGAGAAGGTAAACTTCAGAGACAGAATTCTTTCGACGTGATAAATATAAATGACAAATTTATCAGATTTTATACATCAGATATAATTGGTTGTACTTACCATTACATAAGGAGACTCCAAAATGGTGGGCATGATGCCCAAAACTAGGCATAAAGAAGGTTGACAGCGTAGGTGAAGCTTGGGCTTCACTAGAGCTCGACCTGAACATAATGGAGGATGAAATATATGGCTGATAGGAATTCAATGGATGAACATCAAGCACTTCATACCTGCAAATAAAAGAGAATAGGAATGAAGGAGTGGGTAAGGGAAGTATTGGGGCTCATCTCCCAAGTGTCTGAGGCACATCACTCAGAAAGGCATGCTCACATAATAATATATCAATAAACACATCAACAAAACTGATTCAATGGGGTTGAATTGTCCTTTAATATCATCCTAGGTGACCTTTTTAGAAAGTGGAGGCCAATGGTGACCTGTGAGAGCAAGTCAACCACCTAGAAACACTAACCCTAGCCACATAAGCACCTCCTTGGGAAATTTAGAATGTAGGACCATGTGTAAATGTTTCCATTTCCAAATCATCCCTCTAATTTAGTAACAGCTCCCTCCTTAGTCCAATAGTTGATGCTTTTGTTCATGACAGCTTTATGCTTTTCCCTGCTTTTAAGACTGAGTCTCCATAAGGAAACTATGCCCTCCTTTTCCAAAACTTTCCTTCTTTTGTCCTTACATATTTTTTGAGTTCTCCTAGAGGAAAATACACCCTCCTTTGCAAAACTTTATCGCTTTTATCTCTAGCTACTTTTCTGTTGCTTTTAGGCACTTTCTCTTTTTCCTCTCTGACTGCTTTTGTAATAGAGTTTCCTCTTTTTTTAACCTTGGAAAGTTGACTTGCCCAATGCACCCCCCTAACATGGAAAGCTCATTCCACATCATTAAATTTCCCAATTAATAATAACAATGAATAAAAATTAAATACATGCCTCAATAATAATCATTTAGCAACATTCTCCTAAGTTAATTAATTAATGCCTCAAAAATAATATTTGGACAAAATTCCCTAGGTGAGGTAATTAATGCATCTTTGACCCCCCAATGTGTTGGGCATGGTCAACACTTTTATGTCCAGCAATATGGGGACATGACAGTCCTCCCCTCCCAAATCTGTTATTCCTCAAGCAGAAGCACTCCAAAGTGCTGCAAATTTGTCCACCATATAGGAGAACTGAAGCATGAACTCATGTGCAAAAAAATGTTTACTTGCTTCATCAATTTAGCATGTAAAGTTTCTCAAAAGACATGCAATGCCAAGGTCCCATTTCTTGCATTACACTCCCTTCAGTCAGGATGCCTTCCAAAACCACTTATTAGACAAAATTATGCCTGGATCCCATTTCCTCAACTGTAAGTATCCAAACACTAGTATCCACCATAAAAAAATTATTATCAAAGGAAATGATATTCATGATGTGGGAATCATACCATTGTACTAAAAATTGGAAATTCTCAATGCAAAATTGGAAATCTGTGTGATTTCCCCACCCAACATAAAGTTCCTTATGTGCTCGATGCACATCATCCTTGAATATCACAATTCTGTTGTTGCAATGACATGGGTGTGAGTCGCATGTTCCAAGACAATTTTGGGCATCCTCCAACAACCATAGATGCCCATGTTGCTCACAGAAGTTGTAGGATATGTCTGCTAAAAATTCCATGGTGTAAGCAAAAGGTACACCCTCTAAGGTGCATGAATCCAACAATTACCTACCCATTCCTTCCATATATGAACAAATCCTCCAATTGTCAGATCCATATGGGAATTTTATTTCTTTCCCATGTGCACAATCCCAATGGCTCAAATCTCTGCCACTGGTCATGCAACCACCACCATAAATGGAGGATTCAAATATAGGAGATGGTTTCATTTGATATGGATGAGAATGGGGTGGTTCCCTCAATAAATCCCCATGGATGAGTGTGGGAGCTTTCTGCTCCTTACTTGGCATCAAAAGAAATAAACCCTTCACCGAGTTTTATCATCCTCATGTGTGTTGGCTACCATAGGTGTGTGGAATAAATTATAGTGAAACAACTCTCTACAAAATGTGTCCACCAAAGGTGTAGATGTGTCAAAGCTATCATGGGCTATTCCAATACAAGGGATTTCTTCTGACTCTTTAGTGAACATATGACTCCTTATATGAGAAAAATCATCCTTTCTTGGGCAATGTCCCTATGCTTGAAACTCATCATCTGCATCCCAAAATTCCCCAAACACAAAAAAAATAGAATGCACCTCATGTGCATGTGTATGGAAGGTATCCAATGGCTGCAAATTAAATCTTTGTGGCTTCCCACATGTCAAGACAATCCATTCACAACAAAGAATTTATTGCAAATCTTAAACTCTTTACCTCCCATCTTCTCCATTCCCAATGTGTCTCTATCCACCCAATCAATGGATGAACAAGGAATTTTATTTGCTGATCCATATGGAATGTGATCAAAAACCTCCTCTGGATCAGATTCTACCATCCATAAGGGGTTTTCAAAATGTGTCTCTTTCCAAGCATGTGTGTCAGATAACCCTTCACCGGTGCAAGCAATTCTAGTACATCTTTGATCCTTTATTTCTATGATAATTTTATTTACCCAATCCATGAATAGATGATCATATTTGCTTGTTGATTCACTTCGAATTTCCTCATATATATTTCCCATAACTAATAACTCCTCCCTGTCATATTGTATAGCCACATGTGCTTGGCCAAAATACTCTTCATCATGGCTCTTAACAAACACCTACAAATCTGCTCCTTCCTCATGGTTTTCCTCCACATGAGGTTCCTCCATTAACCCTAAAACATTTCCTTCCATGAAACATAAAAGGGGTGACACCTTCAAATCCCTTTGAATTTTACATATATTCAACTTTGACTCTTGAAGGAATCTTTTTGTGCTCTTCAATAAGTCACTAGTGATCTCCAACTTATTAGCGAGCCTCTTTGATTCTTCTTCTTTCTTATTGAGTGCACTATGGTACATCTCATCCTTCATGAGGAGATGATCTCTATCTAAAAGTAAGTTCATATAGTTCTCCTTCATCTTGGCCATGCCTTCTTTCAGTGCTATATACTCCCCCATAAAGGCTTCTCCTTCCATCTCTCCACCAAAATATTTCCAACAACATCTTGCCACCAAGGCATTGATGTCAACAAATATTTTCATGGATTCCATAAGATTCTTTCTGTCCTCCTTTAGTGATCCACTCAAATTATGTGGCTCACAAAGAATATCCTCCGCTAAGGTCTCTTCTTCTAATAGTTGACATACATGACCATTTTTTTGTGGCATGGATCCACAACACAAAACTCATTCTCGACATACAAGTCAGACTTTGAATTTTATACAAAATCACTTCCATGATGTGCAGTGGAGGGTATCTCTAAAGGTTGGAATGACATGTGATATGGACATAAATTAGAGAGCTTCTCATTCCTTGTAATTTTAGCTTCATCATGTTGCAAAGGAGTCCAAAATTATGAACTGTGCTCATCTATCTACGTCATATTTTTCTCCTTCAATTTTCCTATTTCATACCCAACTGGTGGGGGCTTGTCTTCCATTTCAGCTGGAAGTTCAAATAATGACTTCAAATATGATTTTTGTTCTTCTTTTGGATATGATACAAAATATCCCTTATCATCATTGGAAGTAACACCCTCCTCTGTATTGATTTTGGGTTCACGAATAGGTAAAATAGGAGCATATTCATCTCCCTCACAATTGTCCTTCATCTTGCAGTCCTCAGATGCAAGTGAATTCTTTCCATCCTCCCATGGATCATATGGTTGTAGGTGTACATGGTTTCTGCAAAAATAAGAACTTTTGTCATTCATGTTATTCACCTGTTAGATTTTTATCAATTAGACAATATGATCTTAGGATCTTGTCTAAGAGAATAACATGCACACAAATCAATCACAAGAGACAATAGACACAAAGATTTATTCTCAAGGAAACCATAAAGGAAAAACCCCGCAGCTTCCTCAGAGATAGAATGAGCACCAATAGAAAAACCCAAAGACAGAAAGAAGATCTCCAATAGTTGTTCTCTCTCTCACTTGTGTGAGCTCCTCTTCTCTCACCTATGTGCTATAGCTGGGTGAGTGTCTGTCTCAAATAGAGAGGCTCACTCTCTATTTATTCTAGCTTCTAACTTGACAATAATTTACTAGGGATGACTTCTCTAGGAGATTCTAATAACCCTATTGCCCCACAAATGTGGGGAATTTTCCCTCTGACCAATAAGGAGGGTTAATCTCTATGACTTTACATGACTTGATTACATTAATGATTCTTCCAATAGGAACATCAGGGACCAATGAAATACAATATATGAAATATACAAGTGAATACATTCCGAAGTTACAAATACATCAACACTCCCTCTTAACTAGGAAGGTATTCTCTTGACACAATTCATCAGCACAAGTCTTCTTCTCTGGATCATCATCAAAGCTGGATCATCACTGGATCATCATCAAAGCTGGATCATCACTGGATCATCATCATCATCACTGCTTCCACTATCTCTATCAAAGGTGCTATCTCTCAATTCTTCTCATCATAGAAGTTCTACAGAGCCAATCCTTTTTCATGATGGTTGTAGTCCTAGCCTTCATTTAGGTATTCCTCTATAGAGCCACTCCTTTTTCATACTGGATGTAGGCCTCTATAGAGCCAATCCTTTTTCATACTGGATGTACCTCTACAGAGCCAGCCCATTTTCATACTAGAGGTAGGTCTCTACAAAGCTAGTCCTTTTTCATGCTAGATGTAGGTCGCTACAGAGCCAACCCTTTTTCATGCTGGTTGTACTTATACATAGCCAACCCTTTTTCATGATGGTTGTACTTCTACATAGCTATCCCTTTTTCATGCTGGATGTAGGTATCTACAGAACCAGTCCTTTTTCATACTGGATGTAGGCCATTACATAGCCAACCCTTTTTCATGCTGGATGTACTTCTACAGAGCCAACCCTTTTTCATGCTAGATGTAGGTCTCTACAGAGCCAATCCTTTTTCATGCTAGATGTAGGCCATTACAGAGCCAACCCTTTTTCATGCTGGATGTACTTATATAGAGCTAGACCTTTTCATGTTGGATGTAGGTCTCTACAAAGCTAGTCCTTTTTCATACTGGATGTAGGGCACTGCACTTATATCTTACCATGGGAGGCCCTACCTACCACCATGTCAGAAGGGCACAGCTCTTATATATAACCATGGGAGGAACCAACCCTACCACCATGTCAGAAGGGCATAGCACTTACATCTGACCGTGGGAGGAACCAATCCTACCACCATGTCAGAAGGGCATAACACTTACATCTGACTATGGGAGGAACCAATCCTATCACCATGTCAGAAGGGCACAACACTTACATCTGACCATGGGAGGAACCAATCCTACCACCATGTCAGAAGGGCACAACACTTACATTTAACCATGGGAGGCCCAGCCTACCACCATGTCATAAGGTCTCACAAACTCATCACTTCCCCTTGGAAGGAACCTCTATCTGGAGAACACCAATCTTCTCCTCGAAGTACTCAAACTTCACTCTAGCTAATGGCTTGGTCAACACATTAGCTATCTGTTCATCCGTTGCAACATACTGGAGCTTTACTAATCCCCTCTGCACCATATCCCTGATATAGTGGTATTTGGTCTCGATATGCTTCGACTTTTCATGGAACACTGGGTTCTTTGACAGCTTCACACAACTATGTTTTTCACAATATATACAGGTAGCATCCAACTGAAGATCAAACAAATTAGACAGTAGCTTCCTCAACTATACTGCCTCACAACTAGCCAAACAAGTTGTGACATACTCTACTTTGGCTGTACTCAGTGCCACATAGGACTACTTCTTGCTAAACCAAGAGATCACACCTAATCCCATACTGAAGCAACACCCAGAAGTTCTCTTCCTATCAATGGCACTGCCTATCCAATCTGAATCCACATAACCCTCCAGGTTAGTCTTCTGATTCGCTTCATACTTGAGCCCATAATCAACTGTACCCTTCAGGTACCTCACTGCATTCTTTGCAACCATCAGGTGAACATGTCTCAATGTGTTCACAGCAAAGCAAGTATCTGGTCTTGTATTCCTCAGGTACATCAAGGAACAAATCATCTGATGATACATCGTGGCATCAACTGTCTCTGATGAAGCATCACTCAATAGCTTCAGGTTCGATGCCATAGGTGTGGTCATGGCCTTACAGTCCATCATCCTGAACCTCTTTAGGATCTATACTACATACTTCCCTTGTCCCATGGAGATTCCTTCTGCATTCTACCACACCTCCATGCCTATAAAGTAGTGCATCATATCCAATTCCTTCATCTCGAACTCGACAACAAGTCTCATTCTTGCAACTTTAATGAGTTCCTCTTTTCTATTAGGAATAAGTCATCGACATATAACATGAGTATCACTTGTATTCCACCTTCAACCTTGAATCAAAGGTTGGAATCTTCTTTACTCTCAATAAATCCTAGAGTCATCAGTAATCTTTCCATCTTGTCGTACCATGTCGAACCTTAGGATATTCTGTAGTCACTCCCTCAAAGCGAAGCATCATTCTCCCTCTACCTTTCATACTCTATACATTGAAAGAATCTGTACCTTAGTGACAAGTGGCTTCCTCTGCTACTAATATTCCATGTATACATCTAGGGTCACTGGATACCCAGATACTCTATCTTGAACCTTTTCAAAAGTTCTTCTTGCACCCATCTGTGAGCTTGTCATCCTCTATAGGATTTCATCTTCAACCTTGTAGCAAAGGTTAACATCTTCATTACTATAGGTGATCTCCAAGCTCCTCATTTATGTGCTATCCCATGGGTGCCTTCTGAGCTCATACAAGGCCTTCTTTAATTTGCACACATGAGTCTACCTATCATGTGCTTCAACTCCCATTGGCTACAAATGTCTCTTCATAGTCTATGCCTTCTTTCCGTGAGAAGCCTCATGCTATGAATCTTGCCTTGTATCCTACTGCATGCTGGATCTTACAGATCCATATAGAATATGCTACAGACTTCCCTTCAGGTCTCGATACCGCATCCTAAACATCAATCTTCTTGAACTGGTACTATCCTTCCCTTTCTTCTTGGCTACCTCTTCATAGCTTGGAAGGATTTGCATCAATGATGCCGCTCAACAGTGTCACATAATTGCATTTTGTCTAAGACCTCTTTCTCTTTTTGAAAGTATCATCATATTATTCTTCATCTTGGATGATTTCTCGAACTATAGTCACTTGTTCTTCGGAACAAGTCTCATCCTTCTTTTCTTATAGGTGATTGTACGTGATCTTTCCTACAAGTCAAATGCATTAGTTGTATGGTTAGAAACATTTCATAAGGCATATTCATAATGGAAAATTCTTATGCATAAATATATAATCATGTAACTATTTTATCCAATATAACATTCATCCATATCTCATGGAAACTTTCTATATGCCTTCCATCTCTACCATGACATCATTGAGATTGTGCACTAATCCAATATGTTAGCAAAGAGGTTTCATTCTAGATAAGTAGCAATGGAGAGTTGTATGGAACCATGAGCTAATTACCCATCACATGCATATTAGTAGTATACTGTCATTAATGCAAACATTCTATCATGCATAACACATCAATTGAATATAAACAAATGCATAACAAAATAATATCATGAAATGACAATTGAATACTTATATTTATTCATTTCGTGGGTATAATCCTTCTTGATCCTTCAACTTCATCATCTTCTTCATTCGTAAAAACATCATTTCTTATCCAAATGCTAAGATGAATAAGAGGTTCTTCAAGAATTGAGTCCTTCGTATTCCTCATCGCTTGAGGGATCTTCTTTGGATGGTGAGAGCTTGATCTTCAGTTGCTCCCATTTTCTCTTCTCTTATTATGATCCAAGATTCTTCTTGTGTGCACTCTTCCCAGAGTTTGGTGAAGGTAATCACTTCCTTCTGGCACACATTTCTCGAATGAATAAATCCCATGATCCTGGGAGGCCATTCAAGGTGGTTATAACCATATCTTATTCTTCTACAATTGTTTCATCATAGCATCGAACACTTCCTTTTGGTGTCTTCAAGGATGACACATGAGGGATAAGATGATCTTTAATAGAATTTGCAATGATTCTCTTTGCTCTATCCTTAGCCTCATCTCCCTCTGGCTCTTATAACTTCTTTACTGAAATATTAATCCAAGTCAATTTATTCAAGGATCACAGAGTTCCTATGATTTATATTCTTCACTTCAAAATAGCTTGGCCAAGGAATCAAACATCTATTTAGGTGTCTTTAAGGAAGACACTTTTGGTATAAGGTGATCCTCTTGGCCTTGACCAAGTTCTTCTTGTGTAAGGTTTTAGCCTCATCTCCCTCTGGAACTGGAACCTCTCCACTTATGTAGGTGTCCAATTCATTTCCTTCAAGAACTAGTGAGATCCTCTACTTCCATTCTTGTCAGCTTCACCAAGCTTGTCATCAAGCTGGTGTGATTAGCATATTTGAAATGAGAACCTCAAATGTAAATAACAAAAGATTAGATATTACCGATTTGAGGTGTTCATCCTGGTTTCGGATCTGGCTGATTTAAGGTTTGTTAGAGAAACCCTAATTTTCAAAACTTGGAATCTCAAACTTTTGATTGGATATAAGGATGGGCCTCTTCAAGGTGAGTTGTCCAATGTACTCCTTTTTCTGAAAAAATTGGAGGGAAGCTCCCAGAATAGGAAGCCCTAGTTTTCCAAATTCTTCTACAGAAATGCCTGATATTGTTTGCATTATCTCCAAAAGTACTACTCCTCTGTGTCTAAAAATTAGCACTGAGGTATCCTCTCTTATTTCATTTCCAACACCATAGGTTTGAGCAGCATTGGTTTCTCCAATTGGGACTTACGATATTTTTCCCAAGGTGACTTGTTTTAGTACTGTTCAGCATAGCGAAGTTGTACAGAATTCCATGTGTCACTGGTTCACGTTCAGGGTCTGAAAATTTTACCACAGAATTATAGTCTGTGCCCTCTCTGGAAAAATTTTCAAAATTTCATGTGGACCTTTATAGCCCAAGATATAGCAATTATCCCTAGGGGTCTTGTTTAGGGATGAATCCTGGAAGAGGCTGGAACCCTGATTTAGAGGAATCATATCTCCTATAATATAGAGAATCTGAGGCTTAAATGTTTACACTTGATACCTTAGGAATTTATCCTGATCCTTCTTCAATACCGAGATATAGCAAATGTATCAAAACTACCAGTTTTAGTATTTTAGGGTTTTTTAGGCCCGCGGTCAAACTAGGGTTTGAATTTCCCTGAGTTTTACTCAACCAAAAACTTTGAAATTGGTCTCTAAAATTTGATTTTGATGAGGAGAGAAATCCTATGCTGGGATCACTCAAAAATTCCTCTTCTGTGAAAAGCCCTAATTTCCCGTAGTAGTGACAGGTCAAAAACTGAAAATGTCGGGAATCAAATTCTGCTTTGGCAGGAAGATGCACCCTTCAATGGAGAGTAAGCCTAGCCTTATTTTGTTGATGATATGTGGAGAGAGACCCAAAAAGTAAGAATCCCTAGCTTCTGCAGCTTCATAGTGTCTTTTTCTCAGGTTAGCTCTAATACCATGTTAGATTTTTATCAATTAGACAATATGATCTTAGGATCTTATTTGAGAGAATAACATGCGCAACAATCAATCACAAGAGACAATAGACACAAAGATTTATCCTCAGGGAAACCATAAAGGAAAAAACCCACAACTTTCTCAAAGATAGAATGAGCACCAATGGAAACAGTAAAACCCAAAGACAAAAAGATGATCTTCAACTGATGTTCTCTCTCTCACTTGTGTGAGCTCCTCTTCTCTCACCTATGCGCTATAGCTGGGTGAGTGTGTGTCTAAAATAGAGAGGCTCACTCTATATTTATACTAGTTTCTGACTTGACAATAACTTACTAGGGCTGAATTCTCTAGGAGATTCTAATAACCCTAGTGCCCCACAACTGTGGGGACTTTTCCCTCCGATCAACAAGGAGGGTTAATCTCTATGACTTTACATGACTTGATTACATTAATGATTCTCTTGATTGGAACATTGAGGACCAATGAAATACAATATATGAAATATACAAGTGAATAAATTTTGAAGTTACAAATACATCAACATCACCTTATGATATTTTTTGTACATATACTTTGGTGGCCTGCTCCTCCACCAAATTTTTCGGTTCACACCTGAGCGGTGTGGCATTGTTTTCTTCGTCATTATGTGGATCAAGAGGTGATTGTAAATCTTATTTGTGTACCTATTTTGGATATGATCCAAAATATGTATCGCCACCCATACATGATCCAAAACCTTGAGCAGTGATCCAGAGATCACCCACCAAGAAACTTGAAGTGCATTCCTCTTCAACTTCTTCTCTTATGCAACCACACTGTGGTGATTTTCACTTCACTTCATGGATATGTGCCTCTACCTCATTTATATTCTCCTCCAAGAAACTTGAGACTTTTTCACCTTTAGTCGTACTCATGTCACAATATTTAGAATCTATGTTTAAAGAAAAACCACACAAACTCTTAAATCTTGAATATGCAGATGGCTTTGAGGTATCTTCACCTTTGGTTCCTTCTTCTTCTTCTTTTCTCAGAGAGGTGGAACAACTTGATTCCTCTCTAGATGGATTTCTGATATTGAAAGAATGCTCATAATGATGCTTGGTCCAGAATCCATACTTGAAATAAATATAATCTCCAAAAGAAAGGTTTGCACAAAAATTCCTACCCAAAGCTAGATAGTCCTCATAGAAGTGAGGCATGTTTTCACATGCTTCAATGATCTTTGTCAAGTCTTTCTTAACAATTCGAGAATTATATATGATATATTCTCCATCTGATGGAAAATAGTATTCATCATATTCATGTTTTGTTAGGCCTCCATCAACATAGAAGATTTCTTCTTCTTCATATTGTGTGTAGTACTCTTCATACTGCTCATCATAGTCATCCTCATAGTATGACATTGCTGCAAATTTCTTCACTGGGAGATTTATTTCCATGGGATGTTCCAAGGAAAGAGATATAATACCACTATAATTTTCTCAAGTCTGATATTCATTCCTGAACACTAACTAATTCTGCAAATTAAATTAAAATTTCTGATATTGAAGTATAACCACTCAGTGCATCTTCAGACTAGGAAAATCAAGGTGTTTTGCTAGGGAAATTTGTAGACATGGGAGTAGGAAGTGGGAAGAAAACAAGAGTAATTTCATAAAATTCAATTCATTTCCCCTAACACATTTATATCGGGGACCATTCAGGTTTTAGAGTCCGCTATGCAGAAACCTACTCTCACACTTCTAGGTCACCCAACCGTGAAACTAGGGAAATTTGTTTTGTTCTTCCAACAATGGGATTTGGGACAAGTTAATAGGTGTTATTAGGAATTAATACAGCATAAAATATTATTTGGGAGAGTTTATAACAGATCTGGAGTTGTCGAGAGGGTTTAAGGAAGAATTGGGAATTTTAGGCAATTTTGGCCTAGTGAGACCCTGGGCAATGGAGAATCCCAAATGAATGTACAGACCCAGATAAAATATGATATGGATTTATTTATGGGAATTAGGGTCTTTAAGTGATCCATGGAAACTTACATAACTTGATTTTAGTGGATAAAACTCAGTTTATAGTAGAAATGGTAAAACTAGTCATTTAAAACTAGTATTCTAGCTAGGGTGCAAAATTAAGCATAGAATTCATAACAGATTGACTTCAATGCAGAAAATAAATTATAAATTAAATTAATAGAGATTCAATATACATATACAATCATTTATACTCCTTCCCATAACCTTTTATTGCTCATTATTGTACTAGATTGATCAATTTCCCCCATTACAATGACAAATTGAGCTTTTTATGAGAAACTGGGAAGGTAAACTTCAGGGAAAGAATTATTTTGAAATTATAAATATAAATGACAGATTTATCATATTTTATACATAATATATCATTGGATATACTTACCATTACATATGGAGACTCCAAAATGGTGGGTAGGAGGCCCAAAACTAGGCATAAAGAAGGTTGAGAGTGTAGGTGAAGCTTGGGATTCAGAGGATCTCGACTTGAATGTGATGGAGGATCAAAAATATGTCTTATAGGAATTCAATGGCTGAACATAAAGTGCTCCATACCTGAAAAGAGAAAATAATAGGAATGAAGGAGTGGGGAAGGGAAGGTTTGGGGCTCATCTCCCAAGTGTTTGAGACACATCACTTAGAAATGCATGCTCACATAAGTGTAGATAAATAAACACATCAACCAAAATAAGTAAATGGGGTTAAATTTTCCTTTAATTGCATCCTAGGTGACATGTTTAGAAAGTGAAGGCCAATGGTGACCTGTGAGAGCAAGTCAACCACATAGAAGCCCTAACCCTAGCCACATAAGCACCCTCCTTGGGAAATTTGGAATGTAGGACCATGTGGAAATGTTTCCATGTCCAAATCATACCTCTAATTTAGTAACTGCACCCTCCTTAATCAAATATTTGTTTCCTTTGTTCATGACAACTTTCTACTTTTCCCTTCTTTTGAGACAGAGTATCCATAAGGAAACTGTGTCGTCATTTTCCAAGAATTTCCTGCTTTTTTTCTTACATATTTTTTGACTTCTTCAAGAGGAAACTGTGCCCTCCTTTGCAAAACTTTCCTTATTTTATCTCTGACTGCTTTTCTGTTTCTTTTAGGCACTTTCCATTTTTCCTCTCTGATGGCTTTTGTCATAGAGTTTCCTCTTTTTTTTACCTTGGCAAGTTGACTTGCCCAATGCGCCCCCTTGAGATGGAAAACTCATATCCACATCATTAAATTTACCAATTAATAATAATCATGAATAAAAGTTAAATACATGCCTCAATAATAATTATTTAGCAACATTCTCCTAGGCTAATTAATTAATGCCTCATAAATAATATTTGGACAAAATTCCCTAGGTGAGGTAATTAATGCACCTTTGACCCTCCAATGTGTTGGGCATGGTCAACACTTTTATGTCCAAAAATATGGGGACATGACATATTGTTGCATGTTTTTTAATCCCATAAAATGTTAACATCAATGGTGTACCAAGGTAAGTTCTAACTCTTGTTCATTGCAATTCTTGGTTTTCTACATTCTAGCTTCCATTTTCGCTAAGTGTTTAAATTCCCTCCAATGACTCTCCTAGTTATTCGCCTCCACCTTTCCATGCTTTACTCTATGAATTCTTCATTCTAACTCGAATTGTAGGCTAATATATTTTGTTTATTTTTCTTTTGCTTCCCCTTTCTGGTACTTTGATGCATCTGTTGCCCTTCATTTTTTGTGGCATTGTTTTCTATGTGCTTGCTTCTAGATGTATGAATTCCTTTCGTGCTCTATTCTATTAGTTTGCTTCCTCCACACTTATAAAATTTGAATTTGTTTTCTACTGCGGGTTATTCTAGTATATGTATTACTCATTATGGAGTGATGCTCTTGAAATCCAAGATGATTTGGTTCATGCAACATAAAAAGTTGGTCATAATTTGCTTGTGTGTATGAATATATTTTGCATTGGTTCCATTTGTGTGAATTTCGATATCAAATCGATGTGGGTGTGTTTGAATTGCTAGTACAAATAGTAATAATGACTTTAACTAGCTATCCTTATGTGTGCTTCGACCTTTTTTATTGACTCCTTTGTTACTTTCTGATGAATAATTAGTCTAATTTTTTTCTTTTGTTTTTTCCATCAATCTTTCATCTCATTACCGTTGAAGGTTGTTCCTTCAATCATTCATTTTTTGTTTCCTTCTTTGTCACTTCAACTACTTTCACGTTTTCTCAATTTTGTTTCTCTTATCAATGTACACTATATAAAAGATTGCTTTTTAGATATCATATTTTTGTGATGGTACCATTTTAGTCAAGCACCACTTATCACTTTAGCAAGCAATTGGAAATATAGTGTTCTTAACTATATTTCCTTGGTTGGTCGTATGTCTTTGACCACATGAGGTCTTAACCATTTTTTTTCTAACTTCCTCAGTTTACCTTTTATTCTAATATCACATAATAATACTAAATATCTTTTGTATATATCCTTCTTTCTTAAGTTCTTATCATGCCATGCTTTTTGGTGTTGTTTGTGTATCTCCCAATGGTCAAGTAGTATTTAATTCCTCTTTGTAATGCCCCATATGTTAAGACCCATGCATATGTAATAATAGTTATTATTATTGTTTCACAATGTGTTGAAACAAGGGTCTTGAAGGACTTAGAGACATTATTATTTTTTGTAAATAATTAATTAACGAAAACAACCGGCACTCCAAAGACCACAAAAGAGTATGGGAGGCCTAGATCCACAAGGTGAGGGGAAATGGGGAGATTCCTAGCAATTTAGAACTCATTTGGTTAATATTGGTATGTATTTATGCTTTGGTGACTTTATTAGTTGATGATCACCCAAACATTGTACAATGGACCCAACTTTTGATTATTTTAGCCTATGTTGGTACTATTGAGCCTAAGTCATGGTTTAATGGGCCTACCTTGGTTAATGCACCCTCCTTAGTGCTTGGATGGACCCCACTTTTATTTGAAACTATTTGGTGGTTTTGTAACTCCTTTTTAGAGGTTACACTTGGTTTTGTAAACCCCATTTGCACAAGTGAGGCCTCACTGGCTATTATTAGCCATGAAAACTCAAAATTTAAGTAACTCCTTGTGTAACTCCTCCTTTTCTATTTTGGGAAGATGCCTAGGTTTGTGTAACACCTCACCTCACTAAGTTTGATTCCTCTTCATGGATGATTGTTATAGCGGATTTCACCACACTAGGTGAATCACACATTGTATGGCCTTCCCCTGTCCCGCTGCAGACTCATTAGCCCATATGGACCACTTTTTGTCTTTTGATGTATCCTTGACCATCCCTAAAAACATAAGAAAAGTGATATACGCGGATTTTTCCTTGATAACCGTGTACATATGTGGATATTCCCTCTATAGTCGCATACATCGGGATGTGTACATAATCTAAAACCTTTTGGAGCGTTCCTTGACTTGGATCCGACTCATATGACTCCTGGCCTTCCATATGCCTTGAGATCGCACGGATCCGACCTTTCAGTATCCCTTTGAAAAGCTATATAAGGAACCCATTGAGACATTGAAAGCATAAGAGAGAATTGAGAGTAACGAAACTATAGTCCATTATTGCCAGAACTTATGCTTGAGTCTGCATCCCTTTGTCCCTTGGAGCACTGTTGTGTTCTTCCCAAGCTTGCCTTTTGCTAGTAAGATTGCTATCGAAGTGATGGAGGATTGAGGTGGTGGAGGCCCAAGTGGGGGATTCAGTTTCTTCGGTTCGCAGACGTGCCGTCAGAGGTTGTCACTTGTAATATCTAATTCATATTAATAGAAATATATTTTCCTGTCCACTAATGTGTATTTGAATGAATATTGTATCCATTGGAATATGTCAAATGATTTTACATTATTGATTATATATTCTAGAATAGATCTAACACCATGAAATATAGTATGCTTGTATTGTTTACTTGTTGTTGAGGACGTGTTATAACAATTCAAGATGAAGATTGGAAAGCTCAACAGGGATCTACTTCAACCGTCCGGAATAAGGTACGAGGTTCGATCCTTTACTGCTAGACATTTTATTTCTATTGCATATTGGGAAAGATTGATTTCTGGAGTCTAGCTGTCTGTTGTGGTACCCCAAGCCATAGGAATTTCTCTTCGTAACAAAAATGGCGACTCCACTGGGGAGTTCCTAGTAATTGTCCTTTGGGGGTTGATTTCTTGGCATTCAATGTATTTGAATTGCTCTCTCTCTCTCTTGTTTCTGTGTCGGGTATGGGGGCATGTATGCCTGGTAGAGCCTGATTGGTGTGAATTTAGTCTCAGCCTGTCTATTTGCCTTGAATTTGTGCATCTTTTTCTTCTTGTACGTGGGTTTGTCACTTACAGTCACGTATACACACGGTTTCCCCTGGGATTTCCGTGTATACACGCAGTTTTACTACGCACAGTCGCGTATACCCTGGTTTTTACCTTTTTGTGGAAGATAGTGGATTGATGGGTGAATTTTGTTAGTTTCTGAGTCTCCTTTGGCACTTCCTGAGTCTATTAATACCTCTGTTTCTGACCAGAAACGTTTTTTTAGCCTAAATTTTTTCTTTTAGGAAAGTTCTTGTCATGGCATCTTTGTTTTTTGTTTGAGATTAGTGCATTAGAGTCCTTTTGCCTTAGTGCTTTGCTGGAATGTTGTTTATGTGTGCTTGTAGAGTCTGGGGTGGGTAGAATCATTCTTTTGCTTTTTGTATCTCTTTATTTTCAAAAAATCCAAAAACATTTGCTTATCATCATGCATTGCATTTTGCACTTTGCATTATACTTGCATTAGATCTAGATTTGCTTTGGAGTAATAGTTAGGACTTCATATAGGGAAATTTGCATTCATCATTTGAAGAAGAAATTGTACATTACACGTAGTACACATACCCTGTTTTCATGGACACAATGCATTTGCATTGATTGTTAGGTGTGCATTTTGCTTCTTGTTGCGTCATAACACCATTAGTTGC
>LPNX010703617.1:0-19331 GCA_001517045.1 Pseudotsuga menziesii | reverse complement strand
GCACATTCCTCAAGGGGATTGAAACCCTAGTGGTCATCTTGAAATGCCCCCACCCTCAGCATTGGACCACAACCTCATTGGAAAAAATCATAATTTATTTTTATTTTCATTTGTGTGTATTTTTCTAATTTTGTGTGCCTAGGGAAAAGTCAAATGACCTGAATTCGACAATGACTTGGCCAACCCAAAGTGGAGAGTCAACTGGTAACTCAGCAAAACTCGGTAATATCTCAGCTTAGTAAATAATAGGGAACATAAACTCAATAAAACTCACCAAAATTTCAGTAAAAATGAGTTTGACTGATTTTGATCAGGAGTTTTGACTCAGCTAGCCAACTTTGAGACCAGAGTCAACTCGGGATTACTCACACACTTATACAAAGTATTGTTTCTATGGCCAATGGATAACGACTATGACCGAAGGGCCCTAGGTTATATAAAACACCATTTCTTATACCCTAAACCCTGTGACTCATTTTTATCGTTTTGTCTCAGATGTCCTGTTTCTGGTAACATAGCTCCCAATTATTGGAGCAGAATGGCCTACTCAGGATGACTCTAATTAAATTCTGCAGCAGACAAAGATTGCTATACAATCTAAAAGACAATACCATGTGTTAATATTACTATCCCAAACATAAATGTGAATTTGAAAACTTAAAGACCTAGAATGACTTTATGCATCTATAAATTAGAACATCAAATAACAAAAATCAAGACTTGGAGAACATCAAGATCGCTTGATAACTGCAACAGCAAATAATGGGTGATGTGAAAATTTGAATGACACCCTAGGAAAATTACCACCCTGACCTGCAAAGCGAATGACATTAAGTGTTATTCTGTTATTCTCTGCCACATGCTCCAATTGCTGAATTTCATGTACTTTCTCAGAGCCCTTGGGAAAATAATGTCCAATCTTGTTCAAATCCTTCTAGACATCTTCAAAATAATCAAACTGCATCTGTGTCTGAAAGAATCCAAATCCCATCAAAGAAGAAGAGTCAACTATTTTGAAACTTCACTGACCAATGCAAGGCTGTACTTTTAAACCCTAATAACCATTCTCTTGACATAAATCATTAAAATCAATCAAATTGATGTCACACATATCAACAACAACAATTGAAAGGAGGTTTTGAATATAATGAGAAACACAAATTACTAAACTACTCATAGTAAGATTGGCTAGATTCGTACAGCTTGTTGATTGCTTGAACTGAAAGTACGACAATGGCTCGGGCACTTGTGACTTCTGTAGCAATTCGAAAGTCTGAATGAATCTCTGTATACAAGAATCGAAAATCACTTTGACAATAATATTGAGGTTTAACAAAAAGGAATCTCAAGATGATGAAGATAATTTTCGTTTAACAAACAAATTATCAACAAACCCCCTGTTATGTGTTGCATATAGTTGGACAATGAACAAATTTGTGGTCACCGATCAAGGAAGCAAGCATCTGACAGAACATGACAAACCAAACACAACATCATAATCATACACTGATCAATTTTGTCCTATTTATCAGAAGAGAAAATTATTCCCACAAGAAAAACTTCAAAAAAATCTCTTTTAATGGAAAAACATTTTTTAGTCATACCCATGTAAGTCCTTTGCTAAGATGAATACAGCACTGTAATAGCAATATAATGGGGCGAAAGTCGAATCTCCTTTACTGCCTCCTTGCCCCTTTTCTTTTCCCCTTCTTTTTGGTTGATGATGATAAGAACAGAGTGATTCCTTCCTTATGATCCTACTGAGGCAACGCAAAAAGTCACCACATGATCTTGTATGCAGCTATGTTGTACCATGACATGGATTATGCATATACCCCTCTTAATTGCAAATTAGGGCACTAATGACCTCCACATTCCGAGAGGTAAAGATGCAACTAACCCTCAAACTACTCAGGGTTTTCCCGTGCTCAAAGAGATCACGAGTCAAGTCAATATGATGATAATGAATATGAGATAAGATGCACCAAATAACAACAAATACTAAATAATTTTGGGAGGTGACCATACATGGATCAACAGACAGCGGCATCATCTCATGCTCGTTTTCAGTGACTGATCTTTCTTTGAATACCTTATAGTGAAACAACATCATAAGCACATGCTCCACATACCTGCAACATGCATAAGACAGGAAGGCTCTAATTTCTGAAACTTGTCCAGGAAAATGTAACAATGTTCTTATCTCATTAATTAAATTTTGTTATTTTAATTAATGTAATCTATAGTTAACTTCTATTAATTAGCACTATGTGGAATCGAATTCCTACAGAGATGGTTTCTGATTACACTAACTATATCATGAACTCTGTATTTGGTTCTCTAGTACCTGAGTTTTCCAATTCCTTGAACTCCAAAACTCCCTAAAACCAAAATTCTGGAATTTCTAAATGACTTGGAAAACTATCCATGAGTTAAACCTTGTTTGATCTCTATGTCTTGAAATTTAAACCACCCTGAAGAAGAATATTTCAAGTTTATTTTTTGTCACAATCATCCACATCCTCTGTTGTTTCATTTGGGTAAGAATTTTTTATGACTATCTTGAGTGGTCTATTTCTGAGCATTTTCTCATATTTCTATCATTTCACAAAAAATTGAATAAATTATAGACAAATAGACAAGTTGGAAATTAAAGGCATTTGAATTTCACCTCCAATATTTGAAAACTGTGATCATTGATTTTTTCTATACGAATTTCTCATTTTGGTGAAATATTGTTGAGCAATTTCTATGTATCGATAAAAACCCAAATAATTCTAAACAAAATCTGTTTTTTTAATAGAAAACTGATTTTGCGAAATAGGGATTTACCTTCTACTTGGGATTTATCTTCAGCTTTCTCCTATGGAAATTCTATTCTGAATTTCCAATTTCCCACTAACTTGTACCTTATTTAACTGTCCTCTAGTTGGCATGCTCAGGAGGTTTGCAGTTTATGGGTATATTTCATCGATGATAATTTCACTCTAAACTTCAAATTTTCCCCTAACTTGCACCTTATTGACTTGTCCACTAACTGGCATAAAGAAGAGGGCCTTTGGGTCTTTCTTGTAGCTTTCATCAATTTCACAGTTTTCATCAATTTTATTTTGAACTTCCAACACACCACTAACTTGAACCCTTGACAAACTAATCCATGGAAGTGAAGAACCCATTTCAGAATGCAGATCTACTGATTCGATCCCAGTCTGATTGCGCTCTTCAACAGAGCATGATAGCTCTTCAATTTAAAAGACAATAGTGTAAGTTTGGAATTCAATCCCAATCAGAAAAATAATGCCAAAAATTCAAAAATTACAAAAGAGAATTGCAAGTTTTACCATCAACATGCTAGTGTTGTTACAAATAAATTATGTAAATCCCCTTGGAAAATTATATACAAATGCGCCTTCCCAAAAGAGATGGTTTGTCCTGTGTATAGAGATCTAATTAAATCCATTGAACTCCAGCCATGTGGTTTGATCCAGAGGACTGCCAAGGTAGAATCCCCTTGCTCATTCGAATGGGAATACTACCAAGCATGATACAAGAGGGTAACACTTCTGGGAGAAATAACCAAAAAAATGGTTTCCGACAGAAAATGCAATACAAACCAGACACCATTCCACTTTGTATAGCAAGGAGAAGGTAGAGAGCATAGCAAATGACTCAGTCCCAACCCATGATCCTGTGAACCAACATGGACTATTGTCTTTGGCTCAGTGAATACTTGCCTAGTGCACCAAATGAATAACAAGGACTTGGATATTGATATCAACTATGAATTTATTGTCTGCTAGGCAGAAGAATCTAGCCCATTTGGATTTTATAAATTTACAATCAACATGGGCTAGTCAATTTTGTCATTTGAAACTTGACACTATACATAATATTGTATATCTGTTTTGGTGCTCAGACTATGATTTTTGAAGTTTGATTGTAGTGTCTAAATCCAATGCACATTTGATATTATGAAATAAATCACAGATTATCTTGCTTTGACAAGCTAACTGTCCCATAAAGGATGATGCCATGCACATTCCTCAAGGGGATTGAAACCCTAGTGGTCATCTTGAAATGCCCCCACCCTCAGCATTGGACCACAACCTCATTGGAAAAAATCATAATTTATTTTTATTGTCATTTGTCTGTATTTTTCTAATTTTGTGTGCCTAGGGAAAAGTCAAATGACCTGAATTCGACAATGACTTGGCCAACCCAAAGTGGAGAGTCAACTGGTAACTCAGCAAAACTCGGCAATATCTCAGCTTAGTAAATAATAGGGAACATAAACTCAATAAAAATCACCAAAATTTCAGTAAAAATGAGTTTGACCGATTTTGATCAGGAGTTTTGACTCAGCTAGCCAACTTTGAGACCAGAGTCAACTCGGGATTACTCACAAAATTATACAAAGTCTTGTTTCTATGACCAAGGGATAATGACTACGACCCAAGGGCCCTAGGTTATATAAAACACCATTTCTTATACCCTAAACCCTGTGACTCATTTTTATCGTTTTGTCTCAGATGTCCTGTTTCTGGTAACATAGCTCCCAATTATTGGAGCAGAATGGCCTACTCAGGATGGCTCTGATTAAATTCTTCAATAGACAAAGATTGCTATACAATCTAAAAGACAATACCATGTGTTAATAGTACTATCCCAAACATAAATGTGAATTTGAAAACTTAAAGACCTAGAATGACTTTATGCATCTATAAATTAGAACATCAAATAACAAAAATCAAGACTTGGAGAACATCAAGATCGCTTGATAACCGCAACAGCAAATAATGGGTGATGTGAAAATTCGAATGACACCCTAGGAAAATTACCACCCTAACCTGCAAGGCGAATGACATTAAGTGTTATTCTGTTTTTCTCTGCCACATGCTCCATTTGATGAATTTCATGTACTTTCTCGGAGCCCTTGGGAAAATAATGTCCAAGCTTGTTCAAATCCTTCTAGACATCTTCAAAATAATCAAACTGCATCTGTGTCTGAAAGAATCCAAATCCCATAAAACAAGAAGAGTCAACTATTTTGAAACTTCACTGACCAATGCAAGGCTGTACTTTTAAAACCTAATAACCATTCTCTTGACATAAATTATTAAAATCAATCAAATTGATGTCACACATATCAACAACAGCAATTGAAAGGAGGCTTTGAATATAATGAGAAACAAAAATTACTAAACTACTCACAGTAAGATTGGCTAGATTCGTACAACTTGTTGATTGCTTGAACTGAAAGTACAACAATGGCTCAGGCACTTGTGAATTCTGTAGTAATTCGAAAGTCTGAATGAATCTCTGTATACAAGAATCGAAAATCACTTTGAGAATAATATTGAGGTTTAACAAAAAGGAATCTGAAGATGATGAAGATAAAAGTAAGATGTTCCCTCAACCCACATAGAGTACAAGAATGCCACAATAATTAATAATTAATAAAGAAAATTTCGTTTAACAAACCCCCTGTTATGTGTTGAATATAGTTGGACAATGAACAAATTTGTGGTCACTGATCAAGGAAGCAAGCATCTGACAAAACATGACAAACCAAACACAACATCATAATCATACACTGATCAATTTTGTCCTATTTATCAGAAGAGAAAATTATTCCCACAAGAAAAACTTCAAAAAATCTCTTTTAACAGAAAAGCATTTTTTAGTCATACCCATGTAAGTCCTTTGCTAAGATGAATACCGCACTGTAATAGCAATATAATGGGATGAAAGTCGAATCTCCTTTTCTGCCTCCTTGCCCCTTTTCTTTTCCCCTTCTTTTTGGTTGATGATGATAAGAACAGAGTGATTCCTTCCTTATGATCCTACTGAGGCAACGCAAAAAGTCACCACATGATCTTGTATGCACCTATGTTGTACCGTGACATGGATTATGTATATGCCCCTCTTAATTGCAAATTAGGGCACTAATGACCTCCACATTCCGAGCGGTAAAGATGAAACTAACCCTCAAACTACTCAGGGTTTTCCTGTGCTCAAAGAGATCACGAGTCAAGTCAATATGATGATAATGAATATGAGATAAGATGCACCAAATAACAACAAATACTAAATAATTTTGGGAGGTGACCATACATGGATCAACAGACAGCGGCATCCTCTCATGCTCGATTTCAGTGACTGATCTTTCTTTGAACACCTTATAGTGAAACAACGTCATAAGAACATGCTCCACATACCTGCAACATGCATAAGACAGGAAGGCTCTAATTTCTGAAACTCATCTAGGAAAATGTAACAATGTTCTTATCTCATTAATTAAATTTTTTTATTTTAATTAATGCAATTTATAGTTAACTTCTATTAGTTAGCACTATGTGGAATAGAATTCCTATCGAGATGGTTTCTCATTACCCTAACTATATCATGAACTTTGTATTTGGTTCTCTAGTACCTGAGTTTTCCAATTCCTTGAATTCCAAAACTCCCTAAAACCAAAATTCTGGAATTTCCAAATGACTTGGAAAACTATCCATGAGTTAAACCTTGTTTGATCTCTATGTCTTGAAATTTAAACCACCCTGAAGAAGAATATTTCAAGTTTATTTTTTGTCACAATCATCCACATCCTCTGTTGTTTCATTTGGGTAAGAATTTTTTATGACTATCTTGAGTGGTCTATTTCTGCATTTTCTATCATTTCACCAAAATTTGAATAAATTATAGACAAACAGACAAGTTGGAAATTAAAGGCATTTGAATTTCACCTCCAATATTTGAAAACTGTGATCATTGATTTTTTCTATACGAATTTCTCGTTTTGGTGAAATATTGTTGAGCAATTTCTATGTATCGATAAAAACCAAAATAATTCTAAACAAAATCTGTGTTTTTAATAGAACACTGATTTTGCGAAATAGGGATTTACCTTCTACTTGGGATTTATCTTCAGCTTTCTCCTATGGAAATTCTATTCTGAATTTCCAATTGCCCACTAAATTGTACATTATTTAACTATCCTCTAGTTGGCATGCTCGGGAGGTTTGCATTTTCTGGGTATCTTTCATCGATGACAATTTCACTCTGAACTTCCAATTTTCCCCTAACTTGCACCTTATTGACTTGTCCACTAACTGGCATAAAGAAGAGGGCCTTTGGGTCTTTCTGGTAGCTTTCATCAATTTCACAGTTTTCATCAATTTTATTTTGAACTTCCAACACACCACTAACTTGAACCCTTGACAAACTAATCCATGGAAGTGAAGAACCCATTTCAGAATGCAGATCTACTGATTCGATCCCAGTCTGATTGCGCTCTTCAACAGAGCATGATAGCTCTTCAATTTGAAAGACAATAGTATAAGTTTAAAATTCAATCCCAATCAGAAAAATAATGTCAAAAATTCAAAAATTACAAAAAAGAATTGCAGGTTTTACCATCAACATGCTAATGTTGTTACAATCAAATTATGTGAATCCCCCTGGAAAATTATATACAAATGCACATTCCCAGCCGTGGGGCAAGGAGGCCATGGTTTGTCCTATGTATAGAGATCTAATTCAATCCATTAAACTCCAGCCATGTGATCTAATCCAGAGGACTGCCAAGGTAGAATCCCCTTGCTCATTCGAATGGGAATACTACCAAGCATGATACAAGAGGGTAACACTTCTGGGAGAAATAACCAAAAAAATGGTTTCTGACAGAAAATGCAATACAAACCAGACACCATTCCACTTTGTATAGCAAGGAGAAGGTAGAGAGCATAACAGATGACTCAGTCCCAACCCATGATCCTGTGAACCAACATGGACTACTGTCTTTGGCTCAGTGAATACTTGCCTAGTGCACCAAATGACAAACATGGACTTGAATATTGATTTCAACTATTAATTTATTGTCTACTAGGCAGAAGACTCTAGCCCATTTGGATTTTATAAATTTACAATCAACATGCGCTAGTCAATTTTGTCATTTGAAACTTGACACTATACATAATATTGTATATCTATTTTGGTGCTCAGACTGTGAGTTTTTAAGTTTGATTGTAGTGTCTAAATCCAATGCACATTTGATATTATGAAATAAATCACAGATTATCTTGCTTTGACAAGCTAACTGTTCCATAAAGGATGATGCCTTGCACATTCCTCAAGGGGATTGAAACCCTAGTGGTCATCTTGAAATGCCCCCACCCTCAGCATTGGACCACAACCTCATTGGAAAAAATCATAATTTATTTTTATTGTCATTTGTCTGTATTTTTCTAATTTTGTGTGCCTAGGGAAAAGTCAAATGACCTGAATTCAACAATGACTTGGCCAACCCAAAGTGGAGAGTCAACTGGTAACTCAGCAAAACTCGGCAATATCTCAGCTTAGTAAATAATAGGGAACATAAACTCAATAAAACTCACCAAAATTTCAGTAAAAATGATTTTGACCGATTTTGATCAGGAGTTTTGACTCAGCTAGCCAACTTTGAGACCAGAGTCAACTCGGGATTACTCGCACACTTATACAAAGTCTTGTTTCTATGACCAACGGATAATGACTATGACCCAAGGGCCCTAGGTTATATAAAACACCATTTCTTATACCCTAAACCCTGTGACTCATTTTTATCGTTTTGTCTCAGATGTCCTATTTCTGGTAACATAGCTCCCAATTATTGGAGCAGAATGGCCTACTCAGGATGGCTCTGATTAAATTTTTCAGCAGAAAAAGATCGCTATACAATCTAAAAGACAATACCATGTGTTAATAGTACTATCGCAAACATAAATGTGAATTTGAAAACTTAAAGACCTAGAATAACTTTATGCATCTATAAATTAGAACATCAAATAACAAAAATCAAGACTTGGAGAACATCAAGATCACTTGATAACCGCAACAGCAAATAATGGGTGATGTGAAAATTCAAATGACACCCTAGGAAAATTACCACCCTGACCTGCAAAGCGAATGACATTAAGTGTTATTCTGTTTTTCTCTGCCACATGCTCCAATTGTTGAATTTCATGTACTTTCTCAAAGCCCTTGGGAAAATAATGTCTAAGCTTGTTAAAATCCTTCTGGACATCTTCAAAATAATCAAACTGCATCTGTGTCTGAAAGAATCCAAATCACATCAAACAAGAAGAGTCAACTATTTTGAAACTTCACTGACCAATGCAAGGCTGTACTTTTAAACCCTAATAACCATTCTCTTGACATAAATTATTAAAATCAATCAAATTGATGTCACACATATCAACAACAGCAATTGAAAGGAGGTTTTGCATACAATGAGAAACACAAATCACTAAACTACTCACAGTAAGATTGGCTAGATTCGTACAACTTGTTGATTGCTTGAACTGAATATACGACAATGGCTTGGGCACTTGTGACTTCTGTAGTAATTCGAAAGTCTGAATGAATCTCTGTATACAAGAATCGAAAATCACTTTGAGAATAATATTGAGGTTTAACAAAAAGGAATCTCAAGATGATGAAGATAAAAGTAAGATGTTCCCTCAACCCACATAGAGTACAAGAATGACACAATAATTAATAATTAATAAAGAAAATTTCATTTAACAAACCCCCTGTTATGTGTTGAATATAGTTGGACAATGAACAAATTTGTGGTCACTGATCAAGGAAGCAAGCATCTGACAAAACATGACAAACCAAAAACAGCATCATAATCATACACTGATCAATTTTGTCCTATTTATCAGAAGAGAAAATTATTCCCACAAGAAAAACTTCAAAAAAATCTCTTTTAATGGAAAAGCATTTTTTAGTTATACCCATGTAAGTCCTTTGCTAAGATGAATACAGCACTGTAATAGCAATATAATGGGGTGAAAGTCGAATCTCCTTTTCTGCCTCCTTGCCCCTTTTCTTTTCCCTTTCTTTTTGGTTGATGATGATAAGAACAGAGTGATTCCTTCCTTATGATCCTACTGAGGCAACGCAAAAATTCACCACGTGATCTTGTATGCAGCTATGTTGTACCATGACATGGATTATGCATATGCCCCTCTTAATTGCAAATTAGGGCACTAATGACCTCCACATTCCGAGAGGTAAAGATGCAACTGACCCTCAAACTACTCAGGGTTTTCCCGTGCTCAAAGAGATCACGAGTCAAGTCAATATGCTGATAATGAATATGAGATAAGATGCACCAAATAACAACAAATACTAAATAATTTTGGGAGGTGACCATACATGGATCAACAGACAGCGGCATCCTCTCATGCTCGTTTTCAGTGAATGATCTTTCTTTGAACACCTTATAGTGAAACAACGTCATAAGAACATGCTCCACATACCTGCAACATGCATAAGATAGGAAGGCTCTAATTTCTGAAACTCGTCCAGGAAAATGTAACAATGTTCTTAGCTCATGAGGAAGCTAGCAAACTGGAGCTTGTCATAACACCTATGATTAAATGTATTGAGTTAATATTGAATTCTTGTTAAAGATTAATTTAGCTGGAAGGGTTTTCAAATCCTCTAATTCATTGGTTGTGAGCTTTCTGAGCATTGAAATATCTTTAGGAATCTTTCCAGTGAGCATGTTAAGAGATAAATCCAATCACTCCATGTTTGCAATATTGCTCAACTTCCATGGGATGAATCTAGTAAGCTTATTATTGTACAGTATCATTGTCTCTAGCCTCTTTAACTTTCCTAGTTCCAAAGGCAAAGGACCGGTTAAATTAGAATTTGAAATATGCATAAACTCCATCTTTGACATGTTACCCAATTGCCATAGAATCCCACCCTTGTAAATATTGGACCCAAGCTCCAAATGCCTGAGCTGCTGCAACTTCCCAAGTTCTGGAGGGATTAAGCCACTGATCACATTTCCTGCCAAACTCAGGTACTCCAGTCTGGACAATTCACCATATTGGCTGGGAGCGCTCCCATTGAAGTAATTCCCAGCAAAGTTCAGCATCTGCAAATTAGCGAGCTCGGAAAACTCCCATGGAAGGGCCCGGTAAAATCATTTCTCTAAGCAGTGAAGTTCACAAGGTTCTTCAACCCTGAAACTCCCCTAGGGAAGGATCCATTGAAGTAATTATAGTTGATGTCAAGGCTTGTCAGACTGTAAATCCTGAAAATGGCTTCTAGCAATGGCCCATGATACTGGACGTTGTCTCTAATGTTGAAGCTCAAAATGCGGATAAGCAACTGGACTTCTTGTGATACTGAGAATGTGCCAGTGAGGTTTTTGCTTGACAGATCCAGTGCCACCACCCTAGACTCATTTTTACATGTAATTCCAATCCATGAACAAGGAGACACATACATACCATTGATTCTATATTTCCAGTCTGAGAGTTTTCCTAAGCTATCCACAAGGACTGATTTGAGTGCCAATAGGGCACTGACCTCCTCAGGCACTAAGTATCATAACATGGTCCTAAAAGGATGTGCCAAGTATGAAAATCAACAATGAAGACTTCAAAGAGGTCTAATTAGCTCTAATTAGCTCAACCCTAAATCTATTAAGTGCCAAGAGGGATAAAAAACTATGAGGTCCAAACCTCTAAAATTAAAAGAGTCCAGATTAATATGGATCTGTGCTTAGTGTGCTTAGCTAATCAGAAATTTTTATGTCAGTAGGATAAATGCACACAAGAAGAAAAGCACACAAACATATTCACCCCTCCAGTTGTATATCACCTCACTTATCTCATCACAAAGATCCCACTTTGCTGGGAAGCATTGGTATTGTGTGCGAGTATTTATAACACAACTAGATGTGTGTATTCCTTAAGAGACAAAGTTTGTGTGCGTTCAATTATCGAGATTTGACTTAGTTTTAATGCATCCACCACAATGTTTTTACTATTTAGGTGTCATTATGCTTCGGAAGAAGGGAAGAAGAGAAGGTATATATGCTTTTTAAAATAGATACAAGCATTTTTCTCCCATTGATACTAGACAATAATCTGTATTGCTCCATTTTTCTTTCTTTAAATTATATGTCAAACTCACATTGAGTTTAATCATGTGAGTCAAAATGGTGTATCCAAAAAGAAAATGGTTGTTTCCATGATGAAAAGGATAATATCTCATGGAGGGCATAATTACTAAAAAATGGATTTCAGTAACAAACTAAGTAATTAAGATGAAATAAAACATGGTAAATCATATGAATGAATGTTTTGTTTTTCCAACTTTTTCTTAATATAATTTTTTCCAGGAGTTTATCGAGCCCTTCAAAACTTTGTCCAAGGGTTCAAATTTGGCATGTCTTTTAAAACCAATGAGTCTAGTGTCACACTTTCCTATCCTATTACACGAAAGCAAGACTCTACCCAATCACTATGGTTTTTCAGTAGACAAAGTTAGAACTAGTTGAGACGTTTTGACTCTCATACCAATCGCTAGATCCCTCGACTCAAAAGCTAAAGGAGGATTTCAAACTCTCTAACCTTGACAAGATAGTTTTGGATTGGATTAAAGAGCTTATTCCATACTCCTTGTTAAAGTTGAAGATTCAATTCTCCCCTAACTGATGGGAGGACTTGAAAAGTCAATCAATGGGCATAGGTGGTAGTGACACAAACATGTGCTAGACACCCAACTTAATAAAATTCAAAGACTCAAGCCTAAACATTATACCTAGATCTTCAAAATTTGTAGACTGTGAAAAGTTGGAAACCTTTGGTGGACCTGAAAATGCTACCTTTGTTTGGTCCTTCATCTTGGGTTGGGTTGTTGTTTGCCATAGACTAGATCTTAGAAACCCTACATCCTTTGCGGTCATTCTGTCAATAGATTGAAATCCTTAAGAAGCTTTTTTGGTTTTTTTTTAAGTGAACATGGAAGTCTCAAAATCATGCATCCATATCCTCTCCAACAAAAAAAACCCAAGTGGAGTGCTACACTAAGCATATAAGCAACAAGACACATCCTTTAGGGGTTCCATATCCATATTCCGTCTTTGGCATGGCTGTGCTATGAAACATTTTCGACACATGTTTAGTACATGTCTTGAAACAAGACTCGTACTAAACACATGCCAAAGACATGTCCTAGATGTGTCTCACATGTCCAACACATGTGGGTAGAAAAGTGACATATAAGATTCTCAAAAATAAATCTCAATAATTTTTCTCACTTTCTAAAGAGGGGGAAAGATATCTCAAAATTTTCCATTGTGCAGATGAATAGTAAAACCTAGATCTGATGGGATTCCATGTATTTTGAAGGCGAATTCGCAAACCATATTTTCCATTTCTTCAACAATGGTGATTTTCTTCATTCATTCCACAAAAATCATGGCACAATCAGCAATGATAGTCGGTAAAGGTCAAAAGAAAGATGGGAATGTCAATGTTGGTGTCCCCCCACCTCGGGGCTCATATATCTCTACTAACGCCAGTACTCCATCTGCTGCAAGGGTAGTAGCCAATGTTGAAAATGACCCTTTTGTAGCAACTTGCAAGATAACAAGCTCGAGAAAATAATAAATAAAGGGAATTGCTTCTCTATCAAATCAGTTTGAAGTTGTCATATGTAGAACTAATGTAGGACTTGATTCTTCAAATTCAAGTCTGCAGTTAAACCACCAATGCAAGGAACTTTTGTTGTCCCTTAACAAAGATTAAAGCTAGAATATATGGTATGTGTAGCAAATGATAGTTGGTTTAAAAAAAAAAATCTATCTGGTTATCTTAAGGGTTTGCAGGCTTACAGAAAGGCTATTATCCTATTCCTTGAACCCTTTTCAAATGGTTCTTTTTAGATCAATAAATTTTATGACCCTTGATATGTGCCACAGTTGATCATTAAATATGCTTGGGAAATGAGAAATGACAAGCATGCTTCTAGCATTGTCTCAAGAATAAAAAAAATCATGAGCATTGGAGGATTTTTTTCTCTCTACAATATGTATTATGCCAACCATTTGGAGCATGGTCCTAGAAAGTACTGTAGTATTTTATGGTTTGTAAGAAATTTTGAAAGTCAACTTATTTAATTGCACGTAAGGTCTAGGAACAATTGAGCACATTTTTGTTGAAAGAGAAAGGACAACACGCATATTGAAAAAAACGATGACAGTAGGAACCAGATGGAGATGGCACTGAACGACGATATCCTATTTCAACTTATAGTCATGGAAAAGAACTTCATTCTTGCAGTTTAATCCCAAGCCATGAATAATTCTCAATGAAAACGAGATCCTTTGTGTCTTGAGTTTTTAGTCAAGACACAACCTATATTAAGGATATTGTCTCTCTCTTTTGCACAGAGGCCATTTGGCTAATCCCAAAGTATTTTTCATTTTCTTTAAGCACAAAAAAAAAGTAGACCACTCTTCAACATGGTTATGTTTATCGTAGTATGTTCAATTCATGTTAGATCATTATATTGCCAATATATCAGAGGCTTCATGTCCACTCCATTTTATGGGTATAGAAAAATATCATGCTAAATCAATCTATTTCCTCCTCACATCGACAGAGAATACTTTCAAGGAACATAAAAAAAAAGGCAGAGGAAACAGGGAATTTACTAACCTAAGAAGGAGAAGTAGATTTCAATTTTGTGCCTGCAAATCCCTCGTCGGCCTTTAGGAGCCTCCACGTTCTGTCATGTGCTGTTGTGTCTTTTTCAATGACAACAAGATATATAGAGAATTTCCCAAACCCCAAACACATTCTCTAACAGGCTTGAGTTATTGAATCGCCCCTCAAACCCAAACGCCCTGTCCTGCTACCAAAGCCAAAAAATTGTTGCCATTCGAGCCAAATCGTTACATAGAGGAGTAGATCATGCCATATTATTATGGATTTCACTGCCATCACCGAAATGTTTGGTGCCAATGGAGCCATGGCAAAAAATTGACACAATGGATTTCACTGCCATCATAAAACCCTCGCTGAAAATTTGGTGCCAATCGAGCCATGGCCAAAAATTTGACACAATAGATTTCACTGCCATCATAAAACCCTCACCGAAAATTTGGTGCCAATCGATCCATGGCCAAAATTTTGACACCATTGGATTTCCCTCACTGCCATCATAAAACCCACGCCGAAAATTTGTGTACCCAGCTAGTTGACCCTCGTCGCTGATCAACACCATATGACGCTCGTTGAACGACGATTGCTTTGGGTACGCTGGGCATGGATCTCGATCAGACTCTTCCTTTCAATCTATAAAATAAAAAACTCAATCCGAAAAATCAGACTCTTTATCTCTATCTCGAACATCATAATCTGGCTCTTTTATATATGTGACTGGATCAACAGCTAGATAAAAAGCATCTGTTGGATCTGCATTACGAACATGAGCATCAAACCCTGTTGCCCTTCTTCCTCCTACAATGTCTATGCCTCCACTGGTGCTTTAATTTGTGGGCAGAAACAAAAAGAAAACATGTATGTCTATCCAGCAATCAGTGCCAATCGAGCCATGGCCAAAATGTTGACACCAATGGAGTCAAATATCTATGTAGTGGAGCATATGGTGACTTTTCACAACCATCATAAAAAACAAAATTGGCGCCAATGGAGCCAAACATGTATGTAGTGAAGTAGATAGAAACATATTGTTATGGGTTTCATGGCCATCATCAAGCCACACCCTAGAACTATGGCAGGAAACCAAATTATGGGATTTCACCTGGAGTGTTCCCCAATAGCTGGGTATACCAATTGTTCCACCTCACTTGTGGGAAGGACATTTTAGGCTTGGTGAACCACCTAATGATTTTGTTTTTTATTTACAATATTATATCATAAATATGTTATTAAACTTTGGTTTTAATTTATATATGTGAATATGTTAATCTTTTGTTTATATATGAAATTTTATATTTATATATTAATTTTTTTTAATAATATTATATTTTAAATGTGTTTTAGTAACATAGACTTTGATTTTAGTTTATAATTGTGAATTTAAATATTAATGTTTGTTTATATATAAAGTTTTATATTTATATATTAATGCTTTATATGTTAATGATGATAGTTTTTTTTTTAAGAAAACAAAATCATTAGTACTCTTTTTCAAGCCCAGAGAAACCAACTGCATGTTGTCTAGTATTTTGAGAACGAATTATAACGATAAATTGTTGATGTTTTTATGAGGGGAGTGATATTATGATAGTACATTATTTATTTACTAAATTCTAACACTGCAGATGGATTCAGAGACCCTTCTCTAAATCCATATACAATGTACGGGCCTCTGAATCCATATGTAGTGTTAGAATTTAATAAAATGTACAAATTCATTGTTAAATTTGTAATTTTTTCCATTGCCGGAGTAACACAACTAAAAACGACCAAATAAATGACCAATTGTATCTGGTCATCTGTAGTCTAGATATCCCGTGATCAAATTTGGTCATTTATCTTGGTCTTTTTTAGTTGGTTTTTATCCCGTGACCAAAAGTGGTCATTTATCTTGGTCTTTTTTAGTTGGTTTTTATCCCGTGACCAAAAGTGGTCATTTATCTTGGTCGTTTTTAGTTAGCTAACTTAGAATTATCAATTTTGGTCATTTATCCGTTTAAAAAAACTGTGGTGACCAAAAATTTTGGTCTCATGGTCACTAATCTCTCATTTTCCACTAGTGTATTGAATCTCCCTCCCGTGTAGCTATGAATAATCCTCGAGCTACATGTACTTCTTGGTTTGACTATTTGCTTGTTTCTACAATGTTAGGGCAAAGCATAATAGCTACCGTGGCAACTAATATTTCTAGGTGCTTACAGTTTATGAATATGTAGTTGTTCTTTTTAAGTGCTTCCTTCTACATAATGTTATCCGATCCACATATGTCAAAGGTGATTATGTGAGATGCAAGTGAAACCTTTCCACAACGGTCATTGCATCATGATTTCTAATTGTTGATTTCTGGCTACCTAGCTCGCTGTTTTTTTTAAGAGAAAACATGTCTATCTCCCATAGCCTATCTATTGGTATTTGCTATAATGGTTTTTTTTGCATACCGCCCTTAGATCTTCTGCAGAGGGTTGGAAATCAGAGAGCTAAGCCACGAGTTAACTATAGTCACTGCTGGTTTTAAAATGGATCCAGGTTCCTACGAAACTACAGTGTAATATACCCAAGAACCGACCCATGCTTGGATGTGTGTATTTCTCTTTGGGTAGGGGCGTATCATCATGGTCACGGATTTCTATCTCTCTACAACTCCCCATGCTGTTATGAGAAATAACTATACAGTTATACCGAAGGTCGGTGATGGTCTCTTGCAGTCATCCATTATGGGTTTAACCTGCTATGAATCAAGGATTAATATGTTTGTCTACTCCCTTATATTTTATTAAAAACATTTTCTTAAAATGGCGTCACTGCATCTACATTAAAATACACACCTGGTCCCAATTCGAGAAACAATGGTGTGGGAAAATTGTTTCCTGGTTTGTATGTATTGCATTATCCATTTTCTCCATAAGATTCCTTTAACATCACCGATCTGAATGCTGCAAGCGAATTCGGATCTGCATTGGTCATATTTCGAGCCGTTATACACATTATTATGTGTGAGCGAATCACCCCCTAAATTGGGTGTTTTGGGTATGGTGTCCAAATTCGGGGTCTGCGTGGAAAGTTTCATCAATACATATCTACACATGGACATGGTGTAAATACATCTCTATACACTATAACTTACAACAACGGTATAGGACTAAAAATATCGAACAAAAAACTTAACAAAAGGATTGACTAGACCAAATCATTAAACATAATAGAAAGGAAATGTAAACTAAGCTATGACCACTTGTACCTAGGGTATTATTTATGTGATCATCAATGGTAGCAAGATTCCACACACGTCCAACAAGGGAGAGCTAGAATAACAAGTTAGATCAATGGAGAAGGTAGTGTTTCATATCATAAAATCCATGAATAAGAAGATGAATGCTAATTAGGGAGATCCATTTTTTAATAGAAACTTGAATCATCCAAATTTATATCGCATGAAAATACTTTAGAGTTTAAAAAGATAAGCACGACGTAAGGAAAATTCGAGGATTAAACATAAATTATGTAATTATCAATAAGGTGGTGCAAATATCTTTACCATGCACTCTACCTATTACATTCTATATAAATTGTCTCTCGAGTAAAGAGTGATATTGAATCATGGGATTCTTAGTTGCAAATGGTGAAAGACCGAAGGATGAATACTACTTCATTTATGAATATTTAAAATAAATCGAAGACAAAGCAAGACCCTAACAAATTAAAATAATGTTTAGTCAAATGAAGAAATGAATTTGGAACATGACAGAATATCAAGGTCGATAAAAGGTTATAATCTTGCATGAAATGAAAACTAAGATACATAAGTTGATGATCATCGAACAATCGATGAATGGTACATTCTCATTCCATCTCATTTCTCACAAACCGAGTAGAAATTAAGGATTTCCTCACATCGTAATCTCTAACATTTAGAATTCAATGAAAATGGGTCTAGTTAATATCATGCTAAAAAAGGGCACCAACCTCCTCAGTCTCCCATTTTACATATTTGAATATTCTTAATATTTCCATGTACTAGCCTATATTTAAAAACAAACAGTATCTTTAGAAGGAAGCATGAAGTACATGAAGAACACAACAATGCATTAAGATTATGAAACCAACGTCTTTTTCCCATGTTCTTCCATAGAAAGTAAACTATAGACACTAAATTGTTGCATTCTCATTCAATATGAAAAAATTAAAAGATTTGAGTTAGGAGTCTTTTATTTTATCATTTACATTCTTAATTATTAATGATGCAAACCATTAGCCCACATGAAAAACTAGACCTACAAAAGGGTTAGTTGTGAATAAGGAGAATGTATAACATTTTTTATAAGGATAAATGCACATGTTCTCTCGATCTATTGAAAAAGTAATTCCTTAAGACCTCAGAAACCAAATCCATAAATATTATGATTTCCAAAGTGATAAAAGTCACAACCTCAAATTTTTCAAGGCCTCAATCCCTTAAAGAGTTAAAACATATTATGCTAGGGATTCTACACCGAAAGCCACAAGTCAAAATTTTAAAATTACATAAGAAAAACTTACAAGAACTAGTAATGGGGTTGTAAAAAGATATGTAAAGACAAGTATACTAGCTATATAAGATTTGCATGGCCCCAATGAACAAATAAACATTGAATACGAAGAAAAAGGGAGATATATAACTCTATAGACAAAATGTGTATTTAATAAATACTAAACTGATAAATTGTAAAAAGAACAGAACAACATGAAAACAATAAGCATCCTATCCATGCATATAAATTCAAACATTTAAGCATCCTATCCATGATATAAATTCAAACAATAAGCATCCTATCC
>LPNX010703582.1:0-13642 GCA_001517045.1 Pseudotsuga menziesii | reverse complement strand
TAATTTAGTCACGACATAAAAAATGACTAGCTAGAAGAATATGAATTAGTCATTTATGTTAGTCATTTTTAATTGTGTCATGGAAAATTGCAATTGTGATAATGAAGCATTTCAATTTAGTAAATTGTCTACCTTCTATTAGTAATATTGGTGCCATGCACCTCGATCTTTAGAGATCCAACAAAGCAATTGCGCAAATTTTCTTTTGACCATCTTTATCCCTACTGCACCATTGAAGCAAACCGTTAAGCACATGCCAAAGAAAAAATAGGTTCCTACAATTACAAATTAGGTACTAGAAATTGTACCATATTGATAACTAGAAGCATCATATCTAGTTGTTGATCATTCAATTTAAGAGTGCCAAGTCCCATACTCAGGTGCTTTTCTAACTTCAATATAACTATCATGATCTGTGACCATCGAACTAGTTGCACCATTTGGCATAGCTTCACCAGGCTTAGTTCTTTTAAACATCGTAGTAGTTGATCCAATAATAATTGAACCAGTGGAAGCACTGAGAGCAATATCTTAACCAATCAAATCCTCAGTTATCATTAAATTGGGGTGCTAACCTAGAACTAGTCCCAGATCCATATGCGATAAAGGTAGAGGCCCGAACCCATCTCGGAGTTTCATGTAAATATTTTGATTCCTTGACCTCTTATAGGCCAGACCTCACAAAATATGATACGTATAATGCAGTGATGAACTCTCCTTATCACTATCAAGTTAAACCTCCTTTATGCATTATTAGTGGCCAGTTAAATTTTGCATCTGACATCACCACCCACCTAATTCATGATGTGCACAACTCTTCTCAACCAACGTCCTCCATCCAAGTTTATTATATATATATTACTGTAACAAAAAATACCATTAAAACAAATATTATATTTATATAAAACACAAATTAATTAAATTTTATATTAATCCTAATTTATAAAACCAAATCCATTGATTCTCTATATGTTTGGCTAAAGGAGGAAGAAAATGAAACCCTTCATCATTGTTGAGTGATGTCGAAGATCCACCAATAACATGGAGTTCTTGTTCTCAACTCGAAAGATAACCCTTTCAAGATTAGGAAGTGCTTGGATTAGGACATGCAATGTTGAGTTTGACACACTAAATAAATTTTTAATGCAAATGCAAATGTTATTCTTCTATTGAGACTAATAGACGCATAATGTCTATAAAATGAAATCCATGCATTATAATAGAGGGGGGAATTCTATGAGAGGAAATTCCCTTTATGCTTCCTCATCAAGAAAAACTGGTTGTCTTGTTGGAATGAAATTGTCCTTGTTATTTTCCTGTTCATTTTCCTTTTTATGTTGACTACAAGTTTCATCTTTTTCATTAAATGATGTGTTATGGTGCATCATGAATTGTCCATGCAAGTTTGGTAGGTGCATTGAATACATATATTAGTATAAGAATTCATTGTTTATGTTAGTTACCGGAGATGTTAGTTGTTAATTGTTTATGCTAGTTTCTTAGTATATATGTGCATAAAATATATAGATTCTGACTATGGTCACATTATGAGATTAGCGGTTAGGGGATTTAGGGATTAGGGGTGTTAGCTAGGGTTAGGGGGTTACATTTAGGTGGATTAGAGGATTAGGGGTATAGGGTTAGGGTTTAAGGGATTTAGGGTTAGGAGGTTTAAGGGTTATGTGGTTAGGGGATTTGGGATTAGGGGGTTGGATATGATTCGTTCTATGATATTTATTTATGTCCATATGTCCATTTTCTCCCCATTTGTCTTTTTTCCATTTTTGATGCTATGTTTGGAGGGAACAAGGAAAAAGAACAAGCATTGTATGTAGAGACCCTTAGTATTATTAATTTCTTTTGCACACTTTGGGATTGATTTTGTATTATTATGTGATGTACTTATTATGCTTTATAGATAATATATGTCAAACATTTTACGTTTAATGGAAGTGTGACCCAATTTTTGTTGAACTAGTGGAGTTATTTTTAATAGATAGGACTCATAATTTTAGTTAGGTTGATATTAGCTTATATACAAGGAATATATATATATATATATGTATGTATGTATGTATGTATGTATGTATGTATGGCCATAAACCATGGAATAATAACATCCACATAATGTGTATTTTTCTTATTTTGTAGCCTCAAAAGAAGCTCATTTGTGGAAAGATGGGTGATATATTGAAGATGTTTTGTTGGGTTTAGATGGACATGAAGTAAAAAATGAAACACTTTTATTGACAAGTTGAAATTGAGTTTCATTTACTAAAAGGAGGAAGATAACTTGGTCTAGTCATGGAAACATACTAGAGATTATACTACAAGCCTTTAATACAAGGCCATGTTCTTGAATGAGGATTAAGAAGTAGAGTAAGTGGTGTATTCCTTTGTGAAAAACCACTACGCCTCTAAAAACAAAATTGTTGCAGTGGATATAACTATATAACAAGGTGTTGATTTGGGGTATATTCAAGAAGATATCTTGGCATGGAGCACATTTAGGAGGTTTATGTAAATTATTAGAGGCATATCTTTGAAAAAAAAAATTTGTTGACTAGTCAAATTTTCTTTATAAAACCAAATACCTTCAAAAATAAAAAAAATAAAAATAATCAAAAGTTAAAATTAACATTGTTTTAATATTTCTATATATTATTAATATTACTAAAAAAAATACTTAAAATCATTTTTAGTAATATAAATAAAACTAACCAAACACAATTATGTCTATACCAACATAACCTATATTTAAACCTTACCACGTTATTCCATAGTTCAAACTATGGCATTTTTTTTATGTTATATGGTTATAACACATAAAGTTTGACATTACCGCTTGCATACAATCTCTTCGTGGCATGACCTTGGATAAAGATATGGTTAAGATTTATGATGTAGCATATAATAATATAACAATCCACATTATATTGGTATGGTTTTAATGGATATGCTTAACATTACCACTTGCATACAATCTCTTCATGGCATGACCTTGGATAAAGATATGGTTAAGATTTATGATGTGGCATATAATAATATAACAATCCACATTATATTGGTATGGTTTTAATGGATATAAACATATGCCTTTGTGATATTTTTAAACATTGGCGCTTATGGTTTAGGCTCCACATTATACCATATTATACCATATGGTTTAAATATAGTGTTATAACATATGATATACATGGAGTCATGGTGACCTTGAGTTTGATTAGTAGGCTTAATCCAAAAGAAAACAAAATAAAGAAGTATTAGGTACACTTTTTCTTGGACATGGATTGCATCCACACCTTCTACTGCGAGTAGCGTATCCCATCAATGATAAGCTCTGTGAGTACATCTAATTCCACCTATATGCCTTTCCTTCAAACATCCTTGTTTTATTGCTTTAGACACCATCTGGCTATGGATATGTTGCACCTGCGTATTGGAAAGAAGGATATGATATGATGTGCCCATCCCTAAATTATATAGAAAAGGGAGGGGTTCTTTTCCTACAGGACCAACTGGAATCCACACTGTTATGTATGGCACATGATCCCCTAGTAAATTGCTATAGAGTGCCTAACACTTCCGCAAACCAAAAAGATATACCTGAGATAACAGCGGATGCCCTATTGCAGACCGAGGGTTTATGCAATGAAGTGAAGCTTCATTTAGTTTTTGGTTTATTGAGGGAAATGACATCAGTGCAGACAAGCGGAGCTAATCCTGAGAATAGATCAGAGAATTTACAAAGCAGAACAAGAACGGGCTAAGGTCGGGGTCGTGGTCACCAAAAATGAAACCCTTGCCCCATTATATGAATCACAACCCTACCCTACCGTGTTGAATACTTAGGCTAAGAGGACTATATTTACAAGTAATTTGTCTAAATCTAAGAAGATGCTTGAAGACACATCTAAGAATACTAAATGGAGTTGGAATTTAGGCAATTCTAAACATGGTGATGAGATTGGTGTCAGTGGACAGAAATTGAAACTGTCAAATATTGGTATTGAGCTTCACGTTGGGTCTCCACTGCCTTCAGAATGGCATTAATGTTTAGACCTTCAGGTTTGTTCTGTGTTTTTCTTGATTATCTATTGTGTTTTTCTTTTATTCATGTTTTTTTTCTTTGTTGTGGATGTGGTGGAGATAAAATGGCTAGATCATAATTCCCTTACAGTAACAAAGGATTGCTACACCTGCAGATGCACTAGAATAGGCCATAAGGATCAAATCTATTATTGGATATCCTGTGATTTTCACAATTTGTAGCCCCAAAAATAGGTCAGACCTGCCCAGTTTCATAATAATATTTCTATGTTTATAGATAAACTCAGGAACTAGCAATTCCAAGGGTTGGTAGACCAAAAATGTTGTGTACAGGATTTCAGACTGAAGGTTATAATATCTAAGAATTTCATTGCTTCAAGGTTCAAGGGAGGGACCTAGACTCTTTACTTTCCATGTGGGACCCCTTCCAGAAACACTTATGAGAGGAGTTGTGCAAGTCTTTACCTGTTGTTGCACCTCTTTTTTGTAGTAAAGTATAATGCTTTCCTAAATACTAAAACTGTGTAATCTGCTTAATATTGTTATATTTGTAAGATTCATGAGCAACCCCCAAGAATTGTAAGACTCATTGATTAACTTTGGGGAATTGCAACAATCTCATACAGAAATAAGCTTTCCATTACTCGGATAATCCAACCTTTTAACAAACTAATTCAGAATATATACAAAAGGAGAAGGAAACTAAATACATAATTAGAAAGTTAATCCCTAAATTTATGCTAACAATCTGACAGCTTCACAATATATCCTAAATGAATTCAACTGCACTCTATCCTATTTCTAACTTAACTCTTCCATTGACAGCAAAGCTAACTCAATTCTTTCCAGAATCAGTTCACTAAATTGATTACCACTAACCTAAACATATGGAGATTCAATTAAGGGAAACCCACTCCATTTTGTAAAATTTAGAATCTTAATTTTTGAATGGCCACATTGCAATTTAAGAGTGATTCTCCTGCATCATTTATCCTTAGTCAAATATCTAGAGTAACATTGGTAAGAAACATTACAACTTGGGAGAAGAGAGGTTTGTAGTGCTTTGGAGCATAACCCAATTGACAAAGAAAGAGCTAGTACTAATTTGCCAGGTGTGAGAGGTGTGAGTACCTCCTAAATGCATACTAATTTGCCATATGTGAGAGGAAGTGATGTTTTAATTTTGGTAAAAAATTAATGACATATTTTTTATGTTTAGCTATTTCTATAAGTCGTTGTTAGTTTTTTCTTAATTTTTCTAGAGGTTGAACTTTAATGAAAGTGGTTTCTAAACCCAAATTTTAATTGCAAGTAATATGGATATGGTGGGTGTATATTTCATAATGTTAGAGGGTGTCATTTATGATTTGTGTTATATCTGGAAACCTACATCCATTTTTCAACAGTGCTCACAAGTGTTTGTCGATCCCAAGAGTTGATACACTCGATGTTTGTACTTCATGTATAAGTCGATGTGATTAGGTGGCGATGCTCTTAATCAATCCAAGTATGCGTGAAAAGTTGATGTCGGTTCTTATTATGCTACTCCATGCAATCGATCCCAGAGTTTATACAGGAGTCGATGCCTTCTTATGAAAGGAAATATGCATTAGAATATTTTTATTGAGGGTGATTCTTACAAACCTTGGTGCCATGATCAGTTTTATCTTTGGGTGCTTATTTCAAATGGGGAACTTTCCTTTATACATATTATTTATACTGGTAACTTTCCTTACCAATTTTTATTATTCGACCTCTTTCCTTATATATTACTTTCTTTGAGAAGGAGATAATCAGTTAGTTAATATAGGTCCTATTTTGCCTTGTTTCTTGGTTTCGCTTTCAAATGGCATTCCTTGATGGGTGGATTCAGAAGGTAGGGCAGCCAAGAGCCAGTTGGTTCATGATGGAAAGGAAGTTATGCTACGAGGAATAGCCAGTCTCTTTACCAATATGGTGCTAGTATATTGATTGCTCGGAGTGAACCATTAAATTAGAGGAATTGGGGAGTACAACTGGAGGCCAGGGAGTATAGATGTTGAGGGAACTCCTTGGGGCAGTACAGTACAATATTACATGGCAGGAGTGAAAGAAACATCCTATTAAATAGAATTATAATATAGATTTGATATGTGTGGCTTACACCCAACTAGGAATGGGCTAGTAGATTATAATAATTGGCTGGCCAGTCTACCCCATACCAATTGGCTTTACCCAGTATACCATACTACTAGAAGACCAACCATTACAACAAGCCTACCATAAACATAGGATTACTACCTGCCCCATAGTCTTTACCTAGTCCCACATCCCACCTCTCTACCAGACATTACTACTTACCTGATTCATTATTCGTTTAACCTAGTCCACACAATAAAAAAAAAATATAAAAAAAAAAATTATATAATAAAATAATTAAAAAAAACAAAACAAAACAAATCTATATAACTTATATAAACAAATAATAAAAATAAAACAAACCAAACCAATAAACATAATTTATGAAAAAAAATAATATATATATATAAACGAAAAAAAAAATATTTTCCAAATAAAATAATAAAAATAAAAATATATATATATGAAGAAACATAATTTATTTTCATGGGCAGGTTGACCCAACTAGTTTACCAAAGAGTGACCCAACCTCTACGGCAATGGAATTCATGGCCGATGGCCAATCCTTAACCACCATCCTTCAATTTCGACAATTTCAATTACTGCTCAACCTGCTAGTTCTTGTCAAATAGCCTAACCATTGGCGCCAAACATTGGAGGGTTTGGTGGGTTTTGGATATGGATATTGGTCATACCTGTTGAGGAGTTTGGTATCGATATTAACCACTATTTAGAGTTTGCAATTTCTCTATTTAATTGCCATAGCTGCCATGGATAAAGCAACATTGGAGAGAACCTGGAGACTTTTGAAGAGGCGGGCCGTGAATTCTGCACCTCTGGCATCAAAACCACCTTCTTTTCTTACAAAATCCCTGGTAAGTTTATCGATTTACTATGGACTGATAAATTTTTAGTGAATTTTGGATAAAAACCCATGTGTTGTGCGGTCATAGTTGTGCCAATGTTTTTCCATGTTGCTTCTTTTGCACTAGCCCTCTTGTGGATTATGCCCACAGCCTGTATATATTGAACGATACCCTACAGGTTCCCATTATATCAGATAACTATAACTCAAGGGAATTTTCTACATGCCAGTTCTATTAGTGTTTTCTATGTTGAATACCCTCTGCATGTGCCTGATGTTAATGTTTCAATGAAAATCTTGCCCATTGTGGGCTTCCAACTAATCCTCTACCTCGAACACTGGAGTCATTTCTTCATTTTCCATATCTCCATGTCTCTGTTGGAATGTGTCTTCCTCCATAGCCACATTTTCCATATCTACATCGTTTTAGGCCATATTTTGTGAAGCTTTTGAGTCAAGAATGTATGGAGTAAATTTTTTTGAAAGTGCGTACATGCAATGACCAATTTTTTTTAGTGTTGCAACTTGTTTGTTACACTCCTCATCTTCCTTTTATTCAAAAAAATGTTTTATACATGTAATACTCTTCTTTATGTGGTCCTTTATTGTATAAAGGACACCATGTATGCTCTTATTTGGTAGTTTCATCATTGGAGTTGAAGTCTTCATGAAAAAACCCTGTTCTTTTATCCATTTTTCCCTTGTATGGGGGATTTTTCTTACTTGCACCCATGTTCTCCTCACTTCTTGTAAGTGCATTCTCCTTCAAGGAATTTTGAAGGTCCATTTGTGATATCTTATCTTTCTCTTGAATAAGAGAGGAAAACAATACATCTAATGTAGGCAGTGTGAAGGAGGCTCCAAGAGCCAATATAGTACAATGAAAAGAAAACACAAAGATACTATAATCAGGACCCGATTTGGAGAGAATACATAGCACCATTTGTGTGCCATTCCTATTTATATTACACATATTGAGATGCACGATAACTAATTTGATCTTGGTGAAAAATTCTTGAATAGAGTCAAAATCACTTGGTTCCAACTTCATTAGTTCCACCTCTAATTGATGTCCCATCAATTATCATTTCATCTTATGTTTTTAAGAGGGTGGACAGTATGGTACATACTTCATTTGGAATATTCTTGTTTGAAATTTGATAGAGTACATCTCAAGAAATACAATAGAAAAGTAACCTAAATGTTTCATCCATTCTATTCAAGTATTTATATTTTTCAACAATTGAATTTGGTTCTACCTCGGTGTCCATTATGATATGGTAGATCCATTTCATCCTCAAGAGTATCTATACTCTTTATTTTCGTTCATAATAGTTTAATGGGATTAGAATTTTTTGGGAATATAGTTCCATTACAACAAATGAGATATGTGATGGTTGAAAATGAGATTCTTTAAATTGCAATAGCTTCATCCCTAAAAACAAACACTATAATACTTACTAGTATAGCATCCCTGCAGCTCTAATACCATGTAAAATTTGAGAATATGGATATAGATACTAAAAAAAGAGAGGTATATAGTGAAAGAGATCAATAATAAAAAAATAAATGTATTAGCATTAATCATTACACAAAAGAGATGGACCAATAGCAAGAAAGAATGTTGTATTACATTAGTCTTGAAAGAATGATCGAGATGTAATATGTAGGAAAAACAATTATAATAAGTCAAGGAGGAAATTCGAATTGCTCATGCAGTGCATGAGCTGTTGGTTAGTATTCAATAGAGACAAACACCCTTAGTTAGGCATACACACTCTCAACTTTTGAGGTAAACTAACTTAAGAATTCCTAACGAATAATTCTAACTGAAAGAGGTAAATGGAACTGATACCATGCACATGCACAATCCTAAAAGGATCAGCTCGGGTTCTATTCGCTAAATATATACATTACTGGTAAGTTATGACCTAATTTAGTGGAGAACATATACTCGGTAAATTACCTTGGACTCAAACACTCCTGAAATTAGGCTAAAGTTCCCTAGATCTAGGAAGGGACACTTAAATCAAGGAGTTTACCTAGGTCATCCAAAAACAAACATTAGGGTTTGCTAAAAATGGCACAAAAGGAATTTTAAGACCCTTAGAGTTAGAAGTAATCTCTAGGGTGACTCAAGTGGTCAAATTGAATGGGGTTTGGCCCACAAAAGTCATGAAGTCATGGTTTAAGTAACTATATAGGAGAATGGTTGATGATATTCCTGGAATAGGTCTTCACAGTTGCCCAGGTAGCACACAAGATTAGAGAGGTAATGGACTGAAAAATGATTCTAAAAGAAAAAGCTTCCAGCTGTTCACTAATGGATTATATTGATAAAGAAAAGCCTAGGTCTTTTCAAGAGAGCATGAAAAGGAGTATCAGGTATTTGTGGAGCTGGTGCTTTTTCTTTTTTTGACTCTTCTTTTCATTTGTTGCTACACTATCAGGCTAATAAAGGGGCAAGCAGGGTAGAAGTCTACATTCAGACTGTGGAAAACAGCTAAGAATGGAGGAATTAAACAATTTCAAGGTTATGGAGATTCAAAGTTTATCATAGATTGAGCTAATCATTTGTCTAGCATCGAGAACCTGGGCCTACATGAACCAAGTTCAAGAGGTCAAAAAATGTTTTGAAACCATAATAATAATCCTTTTTCGACACATTTACCAAGATTTCAACTCAATGGAAGACAAGCTTTCTAAATAGAATTTGTTGTTACAGAAGGGTACCTAAACCAAACAAGAATTTAGAAAAGTCACTCTCCTATCTGTTACTACCTAAGTTGTACTTAGTGGTTTTTTATCAAGTGAGCCTGGTGAACCAGACAAGGATAACTTGTTTGGACTTCAGAAGACCTTTGGAAGTACTTCTGGGAAGTGCTTGTTGTACTATATCACATGTTCATACCCCATGGGGGAATTATAATAAATGCTCTAGCATGAAAGTGTTTGTAAAAGACTCGGTCTCTTAGACTTTATTTGTCAATCTGATCAGCCCAGGGTGTTTTTTCCCTTGGTTATTATTGGTCGTTGAATAAGCGACTGATAATTTCTGAGTTTTTCTCTCCATACCTCCAAAGTTGGGGTGGTCGGCTTGGAATTTAGGCCTATTGAGGTTATTAGAGTCTATGTGTCAATGTATAAGCATGCTAGACATCATGGTTGAGTCATATGAATGTTTCTAAGTCCCCCTAGGTTTTTTTTCAATTTTTCAAATTTTTAGTTTTTTTAGTGTTTTTTATTAAAATTTTATTTTTCCAAAACTTAGGCTATTTTTTAATATTTTAATTGGAAAATTTGATTTTGTAATAAAAGTGGGACAAATAATCATTTTCAGTCGTGTAGGTGCTCATTTTCAATCTAAGAGCACCATGTAAACCCATGGACCCACTATTTCCTAGTTTTGAGTGTTTTTCCATCACTCAGGTCAGAAAGCCCCAAAAATCAATTATTGATTATTTTAATTAATAAATTGATGAATAATGGAGCAAATCCAAAATCATAAATCAATGGATTCTCAGCCGATTTGATTGAAATCAGTCATATCTAAAGTAGATTGAATGGATCTAACAAATCCTTGACTGAAGGAGGTGATCAAATCAGATCTAGAGTTGATCTTCAGCTGTCTTCATGGGGAATTGTTCCCTCTCTCTCTCCTCCACACGTGTGGACTCTCCTGGATGCTCTGTGTACTGATGTGTCGGTGTATGGGTTGATGTGTCAGCTCAATCAAGCCCCCGGTTGACAAGTAGGCTCATTTCAGCTTCAGTTCTGCATTGATTGACTCTCCATCAGTTGATTTCATCTGATTCCTTAAGGAATTGTGCCCCCCTTAGGATGGATGTCCTATTTTTTGTATATATCCTGGCTGACGCTCCCTCTTCCAAGCTAGTTAGAGCTGGATTGAAGGGATTACCATTGTAATTATGTATTGATCATCATTTTTTGAAATAAAGAGAAGATTTGGAGGCTCAATTGTGGAGTACCTTTCATGTGTGGATTATCATTATCATGCTACCTTCGAGGTGAAACTACTATTGTTTCAATTTTTTGCACTTAACTGTTGTTTGCCTGAATGGTTATTGGAATCACAGGGATAGATCATTGTAAGTAAGCTTACTTACTTCTATTTTGCTGCATATGTTTGAATGAGCTAATACCGGTATGCTAAATAAGATTATTTGCATGCTGTATCATCTATTTCTCATATGTATCTTCAGATTTAATGGTTCTGTTTACAGGATTTGTTGTGTAGCTTACAGGTTTGCCGTGACTGGAAGATCTATGGTTCAGGTTTTGAATCCATTGGTTTCCAACAAATATCGCTAATATTGTGCCCCTCAGTGCTTCACTACCAAGTTTCCTTTGCAGATCTGCTTCAACAACAAGCACTTCTCTTCCCCTTTTCCTCCTTTAAAAATCTTAAATTTTCTTCAAACTGGTTACTATTAAGGTTTCTTATTGCTTAGATCTGTCTCATTTAGAAAATTACACATATATATAGTTAGTAATATCCCTTCCTAAGTCTATATCTTAGTTTTGTTTTGCATATAAAGTTACATTTTAAGAGATCTAGCTGAAATTACCATATTTTCGCAAGCATTTTAATGAAAATTCGTAGCTTGCTGTTAAGGTAGTTTCCTTTTCTATATGTTAAAATATCATAATCTGCAATAAAAGTGCACATATTATTGGCTTCCCAAAAGGCAAGCCAAGATCCCAAGGAAAACCTCCTTTCCTTGGTTCCTGTTTTACCCTTTTAACTAGTTTTCAGTTTACCTTTTTTGGTTAAAAGTGAGCTGAACCAAAGGTGATTTCAGTGTGATTTTGGGCATATTTCAGTCTAGTATGCTTTCTGGTTTTTAGCAGTTTTGACAGAAAATAAAGGAAGCTGCTGTTCAGAAGTGGCCTCAGGAGCGTTCAAATCCCCCCAGGGGTCTCTCATTTGACTAAAACCTTTAATTTTCGCACTTTGTAAGCTCTTGATTTTACTCCATATAAGGATCAAGAGGAATTATATCAGTTATTTGATATTCTAACCTCTGTTAATAAAAATAATTTTTGAATAGGCTCTTTCGAGCCCATTCCCCATCCACCCTGGGGGGATTTGCGTCTGTGTCCTTTTTTTTTGCTTTTTCGTTCATCTTTCTTAAATATAGCGTAGCTCTAATATGTAGGGTAGTATAATTTAATTCATTATCAGTTTCATATTCCATATTTTATATTTTAAATTAATCTCAATACTTACCCCACAACTTCTCGATTGACCCGAAAGGGGAAAGAGATTCATGGTAGGAATAATTAGAAAAATGGAATTGTGTATGTGTTTTCTTTTCTGTAATTTGTTTTTCAGCTATTATAAAATTAACCCCTCCTTGATTCCCTGATTGAGATCCACTTGGATCGAAAGAGGTTCCTGGAGGGTTTTCTTTTAAACAAGAACACCCATTGTAAAATTTACTAAAATTGACAAGACTCTGGTGTGTATGCTCTACACTTGGCTGCGTTTCATTCGATCAGTCAAGATGTATCAAAATCATTTGAGTGACTAGAATAATTAGGACTCACTCTCCCTAATTGACAAACCATCAGGTGAAAATCCAACACCTAGATCAAACCTTTACGGTGGCAAAATACCCAAAGGAAGCGAGAAATTCTGAAAAGTGACCTCAGGGCGTCGATCTCTGTCACACCCTAATGGGTGCATTATGAAAAATATCCCCAGATATTCCATTCATCCCACATATTCCTTGCGGGTAGCCATGAAGGTTTAGTTTTGGACATACTCCAAGTACTCTCGGGTATATCTGGAGTCCACCCCTTCGCCTAATTTTAATCAACTCACACCTCAAATTTAACTTAAAATGTACCAAGAGACAATCGCAAAACATTCACTTCAAGCACATGTAATTACATTGATTCTATTTTTTGACTCCATTCTAAGGCACTGGTTATTTTCTTGCTTTATATATATATTGTGTCTCAACATTGTGCTTTCGTGTGTTCATTTTTGTATCTTGTCATCATTGATCGTCTATAGTTAAATTTCAAACTCATAAGTAACTCATTTAGTTTAACATCACCATACTAAGTAATTATCCTTAGTAACTTAATAGGGTCTACCCCCCTTGGCTTCGTTAGGAGTTGAGCCTAAACGGAGGAGTCAAGAACAAGGTGACAGCCTTAACTCGAGATTTGCGCCAAGGACACACTGAGTGGCTTGAATATTTATACCACATAACCCAGGTGTGTGAAAGGTGATAACACTATATGATTCAGAAAAGACTTGTACTAAAAACTCTTCTTTTCATTTGTTGCTAAACTATGAGGCTAGTGAAGGGGCAAGTAGGGCAGAAGTCTACATTCAGACTGTGGAAAACAATTGAGAATGGAGGTATTAAACAATTTCAAGGTATATTGCAAGCCACCCCTTTCTATAAAATGCATAGAACTCTTCCCACCAAACTTATTTAGTTGTAACTTTGTATAAGACCTTAGTTTCTGATGATATCATGATTGTTATAGTCTAAAACACAGCAGCAGTGATATACAGTTTTTAGATTTTTGTTTGTTCTGGCCTTTTGTTGATATATATATATATATATA
>LPNX010703569.1:105209-224325 GCA_001517045.1 Pseudotsuga menziesii | reverse complement strand
AATATCATCATGACTAAATTCGAAAAGAGCAAAATGACATTTAGGTATTATTTGGAGATCAAATACGTCATTGTGTCTTTTAACATGAAGATTAAAATTGAAATAAAGTTGTCCGGAAGGTAAAACAAATCAAGAATTGGAATTTTCCTTTCAGTTATCGCACGTTAAAGTTTTGATGGTATTTATCTTTTGTGATAAATAGAATTGTCTACTTTGAACTCGAAATGAAGCATTTTGATATTGCAATTTCATGTCGTGACAAAATTTAAGTTGAAATAATCCAAGCCCTAGTCGCCGTTATGTTTCCTTTTAACGTTGAATTAATCATGATTTTCCTTTAGTAACGAATATGTAACTTCTTCATTATAAGGCTGTTTTCTTCCTTTAAAATATGAAAAACAAATCCCATAACCCATAGCATTATCTTTGACCTTTACATGCAATAATAAAGATGACATACGAGGACCATCATAAAGATCAAGATGAAATAATAAGGTTGTGTTATGCGTAATTCCTAGATTGAACAAAAAGCCTTGAAAATATAATTCGAATGAACTTTGATCAGACGCCAAAAGTATAATAATCAACTTTTCAATTCCAAAACTTTAGCAATATTTATGATAAAATCATATCAAATAATCAACATTTGGATAAGATTTCAAGAGTAGGTTACGATAAATCGTCAACATTTATCCCTTGATTCTCAATGTAAATCCTACTCATAAAAATTTCAAAGAAGTGATTTTGTTAACTAATTCCTAGTTTGCAAAGGTTTCTTTTAAAAACTTTGAATTTCATATTTCAGTAGCTTCTGGAATATCATCATTTCAGTAGCTATCAATTCTTTACTTTTACTATATGAAATTCAAACATTTCACCTAAACAAAACACAATTTTGTTTGATGAAATAATGGTTTTTTAAAAGCTGTTGGGTAGGGGCACAACACTGCCAAAGATCGAAATTTGCCACGATGATGGGCATCTCCCAGTGCCATTGACCACCAAGATGACTGCAAAGAGCCTGGCCAGTTTGTTTAAAAAAAATGCAGCTCCCGAAAATGTGCACTACCGATTCAGTTTCTTTAAGACTAAAAATACAGCGACCCGGGCCAAAGAAACCACGATGTTGAAGCAAATCCCAAGTGAGGATTTTTGAATTGGTGGCCAACTAGCAAAAACACTTTATCTTACCTGCAATCTTTAGCTTCCATAGAGAGGAGAGGCGCTGCTGACAGTCCGAGACTTCTAAAGTGTTTAGAGAAACAAGGTAGGCCAATTTGGCATTTACCTCCCCCATTACCTTGTTTGCCTTCCAAATGATACGGTTGGGTTCCGGAGAGAGAAATATACCACTGGCAAATAGGCCATCAGTATAACTGTCCCATTCACTAGCCAGGAGACCAGACAAGCCCAAGTCCGTAGAGTTCTTCCAGCATTTAAGCGCACTAGTATCTGAAATGAACACTTGTTTGAGCATGAAAAAAATGAGTTCATGTAATCTAGACATCAAAGAGTCAGAGAGGGTATTAAAACGAAGGCCCGATATAGATCATATTCCCCCAGCCAACAAGCCACCAAAGATGGGGCAAAATGATATGCAACGTGGAGAGGAAGCTTCGCCAGCACGGAGAGATATTGTCACCCTTGAATCTCCCTCTGCGTAACCAAATATCAACTAGCAGTCTTGCCATATATTTGGACTTGATGACAGAACCCCACAGTCCCAAGTGATTCAAGGCCCTCCACAGGCTTTTAGCGCATAAGGAAATATTAAAATGCTTCAGGTTTTTGATACCCCAACCACCCCAACTTTTCGGACGAGACAAAACTTTCCATCTAGCAAGATGAAACTTATTACTACTCTTCACCCCTGTCAATAGAAACTGGAACATAAGGCCACGAAAAACTTGTATAACTCGGGTCAGAAGCCTATAGAGGGCCATCCAATAAACAGGGAGTGATTGGAGAACCGAAGTGAGCAAAGTTACTTTGCCACCCAACAAGAGCCACCGGGGTGCCCACTTATTGACACGGTGCTGGAACTTTTGGAGAAGCCATGACCAATCTCCAATACGATAATTGTTTAGTTTCAGCAAGAACCCCAAATATGAAAATCCTTCTTCCAGGGGCTTCCAAGGGTAGGAAAAAGAAAAGGCAATGGACTGCAAAACATCCTGAGGAATATTTAGAAACCCAAAAGCTGATTTTCTATTGCTGACAGACATCCCCGATGCCTTACAAAAAAGGTGTGTTGATGACTTATAATGCATCCACTCCAGAAGGGATCCATCTCCAAAGAGTAGCACATCATCGACAAAAAAAATGTGGGAAATGAAAAACGAGCCTGACACTTTCAAACCCTTAATTTTCTTATTTTTTATTGACTAAGCAATCAAGAGACTCAATCCTTCAATAATAAGAAGGAAAAGGTAGGGTGAAAGGGGGCAACCCTGTCTAATTCCCCGGGAACCATGAAAAGAGTCATAGGGGACCCCGCTTATCAACACAGCATAAGATGCAGTAGTAACACATGACATTACCTACTTAACCATACTGAAAGAGAGACCAATTTGAAGGAGGATTAAGTGAAGCATAGTCCAGTTCACCTTGTCGTAAGCCTTCTATAGATCGAGTTTAAGAGAGATAGCCGCAGCCTGCTTTATCTTAGACGAATGAAGCACTTCTTGAACGATCCCAACTACATCCAGGATCTGTTTATCAGGGAGAAACCCAAACTGTTTCAGCGAGATGTGTCTGCCCAGAAAGGGCTTGAGTCTTTCAGCAATAATCTTGGATATCAACTTGTAGAGAAGATTGCAGAGGGCAATCGGTCTATAATCCTCGAAAGAGACATGTCTGTCAATTTTGGGGATGAGGGTGAGAAAAGTATTGTTTAAGGACTCGGGGATCGTTCCTGTTAACCGAGTATCCTCTTCAGCTTCCACCAAATCCGGCCCGAGCATATCGAAAAAGTGGAGGAAAAATTCCACAGTCCAGCCATCGGGCCTGGGGCTTTTATCCTTGGAAAAAATTTCAACGTCATTTCAACCTCCTTTAAAGACACCGGGCCAAATAAGGAACAATCATCCTCAGTCGAGACATAGGAAGGAAAGAGTTTTATAACTTCCAATTGATCCACAATAGAGACAGTATCCACCTCCTTGAAGTGATTAACAAAAAAGTTCCTTGCCACCTTTCTGATGGAAGCCTGGTCGTAAACCAAAGTATTATCTGCGTCAGTAGCCTCCCAGATCGCATTTGTGACCCTTCTTTTATTCGCAAACTGGTGAAAATAACGGGTATTCTCATCCCCCGCCAGCAACCAGTAGGCTCTACTTTTCTGCCGCAAGGTCTCTTCCTTGTGGACAAGGAGTTTGATCCGTTCTGACATACAGAATTTCAGGGAGTCTTGCAACATCCGCCCCCGGATTAACCAACAGATGGCTTTCAAGCTGGCGAATATCTCCCTCAAGTTTTACTAAATCAGAAATAATAGACTTCTTTTTTGTCTTTTCCCAGAGTTTAATAATCGGCTGGAGTCTCCGAAGCTTCTGTAGCAAGGCCTTCATAGGACTAATGGAAAACACCTCGGTGATTGGATAAGTTCACCCAACCATATACACACAAAAAAATATCTAGACGTAAATAAGGCCATCCGTAGCTCGACCCCATCGCTCCCCTCTTCACCTCATGTGGGGAGACTAAGAGTTGCTTTAACTCGAGTTGTAGAGAGAGTCACATAAGGGAATTGACGATTGCTTTACTTAAAAGGCAAGTTCACTTTCTACCAACAAACAATGTTTATACATCACAAGAATATATTGCACTTTGTACAATAAATCTCTAAAAGCATTCTTTAATGCATTTAGAAAGGTCTACGACACATCTCTTCTACTCGCATGCTTATAAAATATCTCTTCCATTACAAAAGAATATCTTTGCTATATGGAGGTGGACCGCTTATCATGCATATGATGAGATGTTATATATAGTATTCGAAATGAGCCAATACATACATTGGATTGGGTCATTATTCCTTTTATTTTATTCTTTTATAATTTTATGAATTTGTGATTTCCTTAAAGTGGATGTTTGCCACTAAGCATGATTTAAAATGGTTATATTATGTTGTTATTTATTATAAAGCATATATGATATTGATATTGAAGATGTCATTCAACTTCCTCGGTTGAATCCTAATCATTAGCTTAGCTATTAAATCTAATGGTAAATATAATTTGGGTTTATAATAGTTATTATTGGTCAACTACAATGTTAACAATATTTTTAAACACTGTGTCATGTAATATTTGTGGTGTTTGTGGAAATATGAGAAAGCTCTTGTTACTTATTTTTTTAATGTTGAGATGATCATTTGTTAAGTCTTGATTATTTTGTTTACAATAGTTGAAAATTGAGGTGAAAATGTTACATTATGATGTAAGAGTTATTGCATAATTTTGCAGACTGGTTATAATCTTTCTTAGGTCTACATAAAAAGAGTGTTAAGAAGATTTCTCTTATTATATTAAATGTCAGGTATTTATTACTTATTAAGAAGTGGGATTCCATCTACACATTTTCAATGTGTGACCATCTAGCTTGACTTAATGACCATGGGTTTATCAACGACTTCCTTGCGAGAGTATGTCAATTACTTATTCGAGGAATCAAACCCTTGTAGGGTTTTAGTAGTGTCACTCTTTCATTAACCTAATTGTTGTCTCATGACTAGGTTTACATAAATAAATGATTTTATTAATCAACCTTTAAAATAATGGGCCTTTATTATGCACATAAATCCCTAGGTTTGGCCAAAATGAAGGTGATTTGCATTCTATTTGGCTCTAGCTTTTTACAAAGTCGCTTCTCTCCAAAAGTTCACAAGCAAGGTTTCTCCTTAGTGTATTTATGTTGCTATATCTACAAAGAAACTAATGAATGGACTAAAACCCTAGTTTATTGTTAAGTTTTTAATGGTTATACAAGATCTAATAACATTTAGCATCATAACATCATAACCATATGCAAAAGGATCACTGAAATATATACAAGTGCAACCACACAAAAGAACACACAGATTTATCTTGGGAAACCCTCATGGGGAAGAAAACCCAACAAAACTTCGTTTGTATAAGATGTATCAAAAGTACAAGAAAAGACCCCAGGAAGGTGTGCCTTCTTCCAATATATATATATATATATATATATCTCCTATGTGCTATACAGAAGCGAGTGTGTGTTCAAATGAGGAACACAACACCTATATTTATACTCTTTCTGTCACTTGACTTTTGACCTAACAAGTCGACCCCACTAAACTGACTGGGCCGACCTCAACTAGGAAGACTCAAAACAGTATTATATTATATTCATTAGGTTACTATTGACCTGACTTACAATGGAGGTTATACCTCATGACTCTATGATGACCAAATACAATAGTAAGATCTCGACGGAGGAATAAGACATCTCCCTTGGGTACATTAGTAAAATATATTTAGAATATTCTTCGAAGTTACAATATTTCAACACTCTCGCTTAACGAGAAGGGTATTCTACTGACAACAACATCATCAACTATGGGAGCACAAAGAGAGAGAATATGCAACATCATCAAGGCGATACATATATACGTCATAGGAAGTTTTCAACAATCATCAGTAACTCGAATAGTTACTGTAACATCATCTTCTACAACACCAAGTCTTCATCTTTGATCTTCTGCAACACTCTATCACTTGATCCTTTGCAGCAACACTTTGATCTTCTTCTTGCAGCATTTCGATCTCTTGATCCTTTGCAATAACACTTTGATCTTCATCTTCTTTCAACATTTCGATCTTCTTGACCCTTTGCAACAACACTTCGATCTTCTCGATCCTTTGCAGCAACACTTCGATCTTCTTCATCCTTTGTAGCAGCACTTCTATATTCTTGATCCTTTGCAGCAACACTTCGATTTTCTCAATCCTTTGCAGCAGCATTTCGATCTTCTCGATCCTTTGCAACAACACTTAGATCTTCTTGATCCTTTGCAACATCACTTCAATCTTCTTGATCCTTTGTAGGAGCAGTTCGATCTTTTGGATCCTTTGCAGCAACACTTCAATCTTCTTTATCCTTTGCAGCAGCACTTCGATCTTCTTGATCCTTTGCCGTAACACTACCTGCAGCACACATGATCTCTTTGCGGGATGATCAATCCTTATCACTTTAGGACATAGGTCCAAGGATGATGTAATCCTCATTAGCCTACTCCCCATTAATGAGGAGGGTCCATAGCATCGACCAGCTGGATTGTCCGCAAATGAATGTGTGACCACATCATCTACAAATGAATGTAGATCTCATCCACAAAAGAATGCAAAACCTATCATTCACAACTAAATACAGGACTCAACGTAGACCATCCTCAGCTTGTTAAAGCTAGGACCACTCCCAAGCGAGTGTTATTCTACGACATATACAAGTGAATGTAGGAACTCTCTCCATGGGAGAGTGTCATTTGCAACTATAGATCTCGTCCGCAACTGAATGCAGGACTTGTCATCCGCAACTGAATGCGGGACCTGTCGTCCGCAATTGAATACAGGACTCAACATAGACCATCCTCATCTTGTCAAAGCTAGGACCACCCACAAGCGAGTGTTATTCTATGACATCTATAAGTGAATGTAGGAACACTCTCCATGCGAGAGTAACGTCTACAACTACAAATATCGTCCGTAACTGAATGCAGGACTCAACATAGACCATCCTCAACTTGTTAAAGCTAGTACCACTCCCAAGTGAGTGTTATTCTATGGTATGTACAAGTGAATGTAGGAACACTCTCCATGCGAGAGTATTGTCTGCATGACCATCCTCAACCGGTAAGGGCTAGGACCACTCTCAAGAGTAGAGTGTTCTTGTCCACAAGACCATCCTCAAAAGAGGATACTATCATCCACAAGTGAATGTCGGACCTCATTAGCATCTACAGGCACAGTTGGCCTCTTTTTTACTGGAACATCACTGCTATCCCATCATCAATGAAAGTCTCGTCATCACTCCCCCTTTTTAGGGAGGTTCATATCATCAACTTGCTACCCCTTTCTGAGGAGGGTTCATATCTTTGACATGTTCCTCCTGTTAGAATAGTAGAGTCAAGCTAAACTAGTTAACATGTCTAAGCAACCAACAACATATCATAAAAGATAAGAACAGGAAAAGAAAAGGACAAGAGAACATCGATATGCGTGGTTCACCCTAATGGGTTACAGCTACGGGAAGGTAGTCTTCTATTATCTCCATAATGTCTTCTCTAATCTTACAAGAGAGCAAAGCACAAATACCCCAAAGAATATAGATGATGTACAACAGTGTCACAATAGTACCACTACTACATGAAGAATACATGATTTGTAGAGACTCACTTTACCCTATTATATACTAAGAGATGAGAATGAATTACTCTCACATATTGCATTTGGGATAATATAATTCTCCAAAATAACATATCTTAATACAATGCCATGGACAAATACTCTACACAAGTAAATACAACACCACATAACTGTGGGTTAAATGTATTACTCTTTTACATAAGATTGTAGACAACATTCAAACATGCAAATACATTATTGCCTTCCAAGGAATATAATGTATTCCAACACTCCCCCTTAATAATGGCTGGGAGAAGGGCCCACACTAACACTAAGGAAGGAAGGAGTCATTACTGCTCCCCCTTGATGACAACTTCTCGCATTCCAAGCAAGGAACGAAGATGCACCTTAAAGTTACTAATATCAGGTTTCCTACCATTCCATTTTTCCTCGAGGGCAACATGCTTAACGACTTTTGTAGGAACTTGATTTAAAATAAAGTTTGCACAACTTACAGCTACCACCCAATTTTTTTTATGTAATCCTTTAGAATAAAGCATACATCTAGACATTTCAACTAAAGTTCTGCTTTTTCCTTTTAGCAACACCATTGTGTTGAGGTGTGTAAGGTACAATCTTTTGGTGTTGAATACCATGTTTGGATAAAAATGATTCCAATTCATTCTTAAAAATCCCCCCCCACCATTATCTGATCTTAAAGTCTTAATCTTCTTACCAGACTCATTTTCAACCAAAGATTTAAAAATTTGAAATATTGAAAAAACTTCACTTTTATTTTTCAAGAAATAAACCCATGATTTTCTACTAAAGTCATCAATAAAAGTAAGAAAATAGGTTGTACGAGATAAAGAGGGAACTTGAAGAGGACCACAAATGTCACTATGTATTAATTGCAAAGGTTCTTTAGCACACCAAGCTTTACCTTTCTCAAACATTTATCTATGATGTTTACCAAGAACACAACCTTCACAAACACCGTTAGTAGAAGAAATATGAGGCAAGCCATGTACCATTTTAGTTAACAATTGCATTTTACCATAATTCAAATGACCTAATCTTTCATGCCATAATTTAGTTTGTTCATCACCGTGGGCAACATAGGAATAAAAAGGTTGTCTTTTAGTTGAGTTAAAACCAACAAATTTATATAGACTAGCAGTATGATCAACAAGACTAGAAGAAACTACTTTGAAATTTTGATTGATATCTTTAAGAAAATATTTGTCAGGCCATGCTTAAAATTTAAACCCTTTTTGACAAGCACGATAAATAGAAAGTAAGTTAATGGGCATGTGTTCAACATGAAAAACATCTTCCAATTGACCATTAGTAACATTAACATTACCGGAACCAATTACAGAAAGTTGTTTACCATCACCTATAAAAACTTTCTGAGATATGTGTTTACGATTGTCATAAGAATTAAATAAAGAAGCATCACCAGTCATATGTTTAGATGCACCATAATCTAGTATTCATTCCACATTAGAAGAATAATTATTAGGCAAAACAACAGATGCACATAAAGCTACTTGAGAGTAATGAGAAGTTTTCTTTTTGGCTTTAGCCATTAAACGCTTTGCTTTAAAACAATTCTTTTCAGGATGGTTAGTTCTACCACAATGTTTACAAGGATCATATACTTTCTTCTGTTTACTATTTCCATTAGAAGCATGAGAAGCATGTCCATAATTAGTATTAGAAGGATTAGAACCTTTAGCATTATTAAAACTTTTCTTATGATGCTTATTAAGTGCAGTCAGAGCTTTATTAGGTGTGAGTGTCCCGAAACAATTAACTTTTCTTGGTCATTGATCAATCCGTTACAACAATCATCAAAAGTTTGCTTCGTAGTACTTTGAGACAATTCTAGAGCTCTATTCCTAGTTTGGATGAACATATAAAAACAAGATGACATTTTACGTTCTACAAGAATAATAAGAGCAGTGTCAGTTTTCATGTAATCTTTACCACAACTATTTAATTTCTCATTTAAAGTTTTCAATTCAGTAAGATATAACTCAACTCTTTCAAACGCAGCAGGTTCGAGGTCAAAGATCTTATTTTCAGGATAATATGTAGAAACATCATCAGATTTATCAAATAAAGAGGAAAGAATTTTCCATACCTGAACTGGACTGTCTTATGCCTCAATACTTACCTGAAGACTATCTGCAACAGTTTGACCAATGAGCCCCTTGCTTGATCACTTTTAGCTTCCCATATAGCCAAATCATCAGCAACAGTAGGTGTCTTATGTTCACCATTAACTAGCATCCAAATATTCTTACTCCTGAGAACATCAATCATCTTTCTCTTCCAGGAAAGATAGTTAGAACCAACTAATTCAGGAACAGAAGCTACTTCGGAAGTCATAATGAGTGAAATTTTGTCAAGAAATAAGAAACCTTAATACTGAAAAATGACAGAAAAACTATGAAGAACTTGAAAACAGTTACACTTTACTGATTTGAATCTACAAAAGCATAGTTAGAAACACAGCAAAGAAAAGAGGAGAAACTTTCACTTACAACCCTGTGAAAAAAATGTGCACAGAAAAACCCAGTCTTCTGTTATAGCCACATAGGTGGATCCATAATGGTTGTTTCAATTCCAAAATCCAGTTATAATAAAAAATCTGGTAAGAAATGACCAAGTTACAACCCTTTTTTTATAACTATCGTTTTTTATTACCGAAAATAAGCCCAGAAATGCCCAGTTTTCTGTTCTGGTCACGTGGGTGGATCTAGAATGGTTGTTCCAATTCCAAAAAAGTTTATATTAAAAAATCGATAAAAAATGACCAAGTTATGGCCCTTTTTATAACTACCGTTTTTATTACCGAAAGGAATCCCATAAATACCAAGTTTTATGTTCTAGTCGCACGACGGGGTTCAGAATGACGTTTCCGATTCCAAAAACATGTTATAGAAAAAATCCGGTAAACACTGACCAAGTTATGACCCTTTTTTATAATTGTTGTTTTTATAATCAGAAGAAAGATCTCCTTGAGGAGAGCCCTGAAATCATGTAGATCTACAGAAAAAACATCAAGAAACCCTTGAAAAAATTCTGCAAAAATCTTACACAACAAGTTAGGGTTAGTGTAAAAAAATAATGCAGAAATATGCACAGATCTGAAGAGAAGCCTAATGGATACCAGATAGAAAGAAAATCTACAACAAAATGGCAATGGCCAAATGATAATCATTATTGATTGAAAGCTATAGAAGGTACTAGATCATAGCAACTTGGTCTGATACCATGTTAGAACAGTAGATTCAAGCTAAACTAGTTAACCTATCTAAGAAACCAACAACATATCAAAAAAGATAAGAACAGGAAAAGAAAAGGACAAGAGAACACCGATATACGTGGTTCACCCTAATGGGTTACATCCACGGGAAGGTAGTCTTCCATTATCTCCAAAATGTCTTCTCCAATCTTACAAGAGAGCAAAGCACAAATACCCCAAATAATATAGATGATGTACAACAGTGTCACAATAATACCACTACTACATGAAGAATACATGATATGTAGAGACTCACTTGACCCTATTATATACTAAGAGATGAGGAGGAATTACTCTCACATATTGCATGTGGGATAATATAATTCTCCAAAATAACATCTCTTGATACAATACCATGGACAAATACTCTACACAAGTAAATACAACACCATATAACTATGGGTTAAATGTATTACTCTTTTACATAAGACTGTAGACAACTTTCGACATAATACAAATACATTATTATCTTTCAAGGAATATACTATATTCCAACACCTCCTTCTCGAGGAGGGTCCATATCATCTTCGTTCCTCCTTGTGAGGAAGGTTCGTATCATCATCATCATTGTTCCTCCCTATGAGGAAAGTCGTCAATATCATCATCATTGTTCATCCTTACGAGGAAGGACCTACATCATCATCATTGTTCCTCCTTACGAGGAAGGATCTATATTATCATCATTGTTCCTCCTTTCGAGGAAGGATCTATATCATCATCATTGTTCCTCCTTGCGAGGAAAATATTTTCGAACTACACCAAGCTTGTCATGGAAGCTTGGTTAACAAATCAACAACTTGTTCATCGGTGCTCACATATTGGAGTTTTATAGATCCCTTCTGTACCATATCCTTTATGTAAAAATATCAGATTTCTATGTGCTTTGATTTATCATGGAACATAGGATTTTCTGTCATCTTTTTACAACTTTGGTTGTCACATAGAATCACTGTGGTATCTAACTCCAGATCAAATAGACTTGACATCAGCTTTCGAAGCCATATGGATTCTCAAATAGCGGAGCAAGCTGCTATGTAATCTGCTTCATCCGTGCTGAGAGCAACACTAAATTGTTTCTTACTAAACCATGAGATCATGGTGGATCCCAAACAATAACATCCACCTGAGGTGCCCTTTCTGTCTGCAACACTTCCTTCCCAATTTGAATCAGTATATCCATACAATATGTAGTCATGATCTCTATCATAGTATAGTCCAAAGTCTATCGTACCCTTTAGGTACCTCATCACATGCTTTGCAGCTATTAAGTAAACTCGTCTAGATACTGACTCAAGGTGTTCACAACAAAGCATATATATGGCCCGGTATTCGTCGGATACATCAATGACCTAATTATTTGTTTGTAATGAGTCACATCCACTGACTCTAGCGATTCATCAGATAACATCTTCAGGTTGGTACTCATAGGTGTGGCCATGGCTTTACAGTCCAACATATCAAATCTTCTTAAGATTTCCACAACATACTTTATGAAGCTACATTGCTTCACTACAGGTTGAACATGTTGCAATGTACTCAACCTCTTCGTGAGACCATACCCAATCCCAAACATCTTGAGGTGCTCTTTCTGTCCTCAACACTTCCTCTTTGCATCTACAATGAATTCATCACGTCAAGTCAGGTCATCGACATATCCCAGTCTTTCGCATTCAACCTTGAAGGTTGGAACCCACTTTACTCTTGGTAAATCCTTAGTCCATCAGGAAGATGTCCATCCTGTCGTACCATGTTGAACTCAAAGATCTTCTGTTGTCACTCCCCCTAAAGCGGAGCATCATCCTCGCTTTGCATTTTGTACTCTATGTATCAAAACATTTTGTACTAGAGTGACAGGTAACATCCTCTGCTATTGATCTTCTATGTATCCATCTCAGGTTACTAGATACCAAGATCTTTTATCTTAAACTTTGATGAAAAGTTCCTCTTGCACCCATATATGAGCTTGTTGTTTTCTATAGGTTTCCATCTTCAACCTTATAGCAAAGGTTAAGATATTCATCACTCTAGGTGATCTTCAAGCTCCTTATGCAACTGGATGTGCTTATCTATGGGTGCCTTCTGAGCTCGTACAATCCTTTTATGCACATGTGGTTCTTTGCTCGATATATACTTCTACTTCAGTAGAGAAGTGTGTCTGGTCAATGGAGTATGTTATGCCATAATATACTCCCTCTTTCCGAGACAAACCACGAACCTTTATTTGTATACTTGATCTTATAGATCCACATGAAAGACACTACGAACTTCCTTAAGGTATCGTAACCGTATCTTAGACATCATTCCCCATGATCAACTGGTACTCTTTCATCATACCTTCTTCCATAACTGGAAGGGTTTGCATCAATAATGTCACTCAATTGTGCCACATAATTAGAGTGTATCTGAGGCCTCTTACTTTAGTTGGAAGTCCCTTCATACTTTTCTTCATCTTGAATTATCTCTCGTGACCAAGGTGGTCTTCATCTCTCTAGGTGGATCTACCGCTCTCTTATATTCTTCTGAATCTCTTTCTTCTTTCATGGTGTCTCTAACCCTAGGGGCTTCAGGTTCATCTTCATGTATGTTTATTAGAGTGAAACTTTAATTGTCATCACTTGTTCTTCGGAAGAAGTCTTATCCTCCTTTTTCTTGTAGGTGATTGTACACAACCTTTCCTACAAGTCACATACACCAGATGCATGGTTAGAAACATTTCATAAGACATATGCATAATGACAAATTCTTATGCATAACGGTATAATCATGAAACTATTTTAGCCAATACAACATTCATCCATACACGAAAGCTTTCCAGATGCCTTCCATCTCTACCATAACATTATTGAGATTGCGCACTAATCCCAATATGGCAGCAAAGAGGTTTCATTCTAGATAAGTAGCAATGGAGTGTTGTATAGCACCATGGGCCACTTACCCATAACATGCAACCACTCTATCATGCATAATACATTTCCTTGAACACAACTAAATAATGACAATTCAAATACTTATCTTTCTTTTGTTTAGTAGACTCCTTGATCCTTATGTGTTGGATCCTCCTACTGATTATGGGAACCTGTGTACTGGTTCTGAGTGTCACTAATTTCATTCTTTCTTATCCAAATACTGAAATGGATAAGAGTATGATCTTTGTCTTTACTAGATAGAATTCACATTCCTCGTCACTTGAGAAATCTTCAGCGGTGTGAGCATGATGTCTTTATTTGACTTCTTCAAGTTGTTCTTTGATTTGAGAAACCCTTATGAAGTGGAATTGCAGGGTCTCTGAGTTCTGTATCTTCACATTCTTCAGCTGGTTACTCAATTCCATCTTCCTGTTGATATTCTTTCCTTCATACTGAACATATCATTGAGATTCTACAAGTATGATACATGTGAGATCCAATGGAGGTGGAAATAATCCTCTTGGCTTTGACTAAATATTTATTGTGCTTTGTCTTCATCTCCCTCTGGATCCACAGCTTCTTCTTTGACATAGTTCTTCAAGTCATGCTTCTTCAGGTATGAGAATCACTCTATACTTCCATTCTCAGAGGTTCTTGGATTCTTCAAGCTTGGTAATGTTTGTCATCATGATAACAAATGAGAACCTCAAATGGAAATAGAGAGGATAGAACTTACTAATGAGATTGCTTCAACTTGATGATAGCTTGAAGCTCTTATGGAAGATTGCTTCTAGTGGACCTAGGGTTTGAGAGAGAAACCATAATGTCTCAACTTAGGTATCTTTCAGATATGATTGGATAGAAATATGCACCTTCTCAAGGCGAGGTGAGCATAATACTTATTTTCCTACAACTATGAACATAACTGCAAAATATCTTATGCCCTAGTTTTCTCGGCAACAATGTTAGGTCAAAAATTGAAAACCTACAGAATGAGGAACTTCTTCCATAGAAATATGTGCCCTCCTAGGGCGAGTTTGATGTTCCTCCTTTTTCAACTGGTTGGTAGAGGGAAGTACCCAGAACAGAAAACCCTAGTTTTTCTCCAGTCTCTTCTACATAATTGTTTGATATTGTTTATGCTGTCTCTCTGAAATTCCTGCTCTTTTGGGTCTGAAACTTCGTACTGAGGTAGATTGCTCTGTCGTCTTTCCAACCCCATAGGTTAGAGTTGAATTGGTTTCACCAAGTGGGACTTATGCGAATTTTCCCAAGGTGACTTATTTCAGGACTGTTCAGCATAACGAACTTGTATGGACTGCCATGTGTCATTGTTTCACCTTTGAGGTCTGAAACTTTTACCACATAAACTAAAGTACGTTCCCTATCTACAAAATCTTGTGAAATTTGATTTGGACCTTCCTAGCTTGATATATAGCAATTCTCCCTAGGTCACCCGTTTAAGGATGAATTTTGGGAGAGGCTCAAACCCTAAGTTGGAGGAATCATATATCCTAGATTATAGCTAACATGAGGCTGAAACATTTACAAAAGGTACAACACAACTTCATCTCAGACCTGTCAAAGTTTCAACTCCTGATCCTTATCCAATCTCGATTTATAGCGAAAGTCCCAACATGACTAGTTTTTGTCTTCTAGGGTTTTCAAGCATGAAACCATAATCTTCAATAGTTGTAGTTGTAGTAGTGTTTCGACTACACAAAGACTTCTTTAAGGGTAGCTCTGATAGCATGTTAAGTTTTTAATGGTTATATAATATCTAATAACATTTAGCATCGTAACATCATAACCATATGCAAAAGGATCACTGAAAGATAGACAAGCACAACCACACAAAATAACACAGAGAGTTATCCTGGGAATCCCTCATGGGGAAGAAAACCCAAGAAAACTTCCTATATATAGATGTATAAAAAGTACAAAGACAAGACCCCAAATAGGTGCTCCTTCTCCAACATATATGTCTCTTTCTCTCTCTCTCTCCTATGCGCTATACACAAGTGAGTGATTGTTCAAATGAGGAACACAACTCCTCTATTTATACTCTTTCCGCCACTTGACTTTTAAATTAACAATTCAACCCCACTAAATTGACTGGGCCGACTTCACCTAGGAAGACTCAAAATAATATCATATTATATTCATTAGGGTACTATTGACCCGACTTACAATGGATGTTATACCTCATGACTCTATGATGACCAAATACAATAGTAACATCCCGATGGAGGAGTGAGACGTCTCCCTTGGGGTACATCAGTAAAATACATTTAGAATATTCTTCGAAGTTACAATATTTCAACATTTATTTCAATCAATCCTCGATTAAATATATCATTTTGGTAATTATAGATAACATAGAGAGAAAACATAACTTCCCAAGTTAATTGATAAAATGTTGTTGTATTGGCTTGCTTCCTTTTGATGATTAGGGTTGGCATAAAGAGAAAACATGACTCCATAGTGTTGGGTTAATATTGACTTGGTAAAATAGTACTTAGATTAATATGTATTTGATGGGTTTACTGTTGGTGGTTTACGGGCCCATGGTATTGGGTAACCCATGGCATTTTCCCATTGTATTTGATGTGATGAAGCTTATTTAAAGGCTTGGAGAGCTCCATTGCAAAGAGCCTCAAGTAGGCTAGTGTTTGGATTGCTTGGATAGATTGGCCAAGGAAATAATCAATATCTATTTGGTTTTGGTTTTATGAGTAAAGGGTCTACGCAACAATCAATTGCTCCTTGTTTATAAGAAGATCTTCCATCTTCAACTTCCATAACATGAAGCTTCGACAATTAAACTTCTATATTTATATTCTTAAACTGCACGCCTTTTTCTTTACACAAGATTAATTGTGTAAAGCTCCCACTCCAACACATGCTTATCAAAGACCCAATATACCCTTGCTCTTCTTAGGAAGAGCTAACTCTTAGCAACAAAGGAACCCCCCCTTAAGCCAATGACCCTGCCCTGATACTAGACGAAGAGTTTGATAAATATTTTGTGTTGTGTGTGTGAGCCATCATCAATTCTTGTGTTTTATATTCTATTTTGTATTGTTTTTCTTACATAGGTTTATCAAACTCTCCACATAGATCACTCGATAATAAGTGTTTCATTAATGGACTTGCTTATATAATTTCGACAAGCACACAATGATAGAGAATAAGGCTAAGGTTTTTTTCCAAAGTGTCGTGATACGCTCTTGAGATGTAAATCGAAGTGAAATATAGGATATCTGTTGGATGTAATGACCCATGGGCATAAGTAAATATAATAGTGAGTGTTATTCATGTCTAATGAGAATATCCTTACTCACTGGTAAAAGCTCTAATATCCATATCTCTATGGGCTTCTACAATAACTTTCCAACTCACACATTTAACTTGGAGAAAGTAAAAAATTGGAGTAATGCAAACTCTTGGATGAAGTTAACAAATAACTATTTGAATCACAATAAAAAGGGTTGCTAGAAAAATAATTTGATCCCATTACTAATAATCAAGGAATCCCACAAGTTACTCCTTCCTGTTTAAAAAAAAATGAAGAGTGGCCTCATCAATAGGTTGTCAAGTTGACTCTACTAGAGGGTCTCTTCTCAATGTGGTCATTGCTCATGTTTCCTTGGTGTAGTTTGGGTTCTCTCTAACCACCCTAATTTCCTTGGTTTGCTTCTCCAAAGCAAGGAGCCACTAGTCAATGTAGAATGACATGCTCCTTAATTTAAAAAACTCTATACTCCACGACCACTTTTCAACCATCTTCTTAGATGTTGTATGCATAAAGCCATTTTATTTGCTTTGTTGTTTTTACTGGAACTTCTAGTTAACTTCCTTAACTCCTCTTCAAAATCTGCAACTTTTTCATCACATTCCTTAGCCTCTATCTATACCTTCCTAACATCTCCAATAATCATAGGTAAACACAAATTTATAATTTATTACATAAAGCTATTTATATATAAAAAAAATTAAAAACACATGACTACTAAATTTATATAACTTATTTTAATAGATTAGGCTATCCACAAATACATAATGAGATAGAGTAAGGCAAATGTTTTCTATGTAGTGTTGTGATATGCTATTGGGACATGAGCCATCCATGTCCATCCAATATCCATCCAATCCATGGGATTTTATGACACCTTTCCAACCTACACATTTGATGTGAATAAGTATAAAAAAGGAGCAAGACAAGCTCTTGCGTGAAATCACCAAACAACTATTTGAATCATAATAAGAAGGATTGAATGCTAGAGGGTCTCCCCTTCACATCACCATTGCTCACCTTTCCTTGGTGCAGTTTTGGTTCTCTATAATCAACCGTATTTCCTTAGTTTTTTCTTCTAAGATATCAAAACAAGCAACCGATTAACAATGTAGGACAATACATTCCTTAATCTCAAAAACTCTAGACTCCATAACCACTAGTCAACCATCTCCCTAAATGCTCTATACACAAAGACAACCAACTTATTTACTTTGTTAATTATTACTTATCCATCTTATTCACTCCCTCAACTTTTCTTTCAAAATGTGCAACTCTTTCATCCCATTTCTTAACCTCTATCTTTTTTTTCATTAAGAAAAAACTGTAACTTGTTATTCATCAAAACAAGGAAATCAAAGTTATATCCAAACTTTCACAGTGTTTTGTCTAGCCATACTATCAAGATAATAATACATAAAATCAGATAAAAAAACTCAAAAAACTAATATAAAAGCTAATAGACCACATATTAGTTTATCATAACTCAAATAACTAATCTAAAAGCTAATAGACTACATATGAGTTCACCCTAAACTAGACTTACACACTCCAAAACTAAAAAAAACCAAAAAATAAGTCAAACATATTTTTTTTAAAGAAGAAAAGTTCAATCCTTTTTTATATTAATAAAGGACTTAATTACATGACATATCCTTCAATATCCTCTAAACCATTTCACAATCTCCCTCAAACAACTTATAAAAAAAACAGTTAGATCTAACATACATAAAAGAGCTAACACATACCTTCAAAACATCTCAAAAAATTATTAGTCAACAATCACATTTATAATTTATTAGACATAAATATTTATATATAAAAACAATTCCAAAACACTAAGACTATGAAATATATCTAACACATTTTATAATTTTTAAATATAAAAGCAATTCCAAAACAAGACTATTAAATATATCTAACTTATTTTATTAAATATATTTGGAAAAAACCAATTTTATAAATTTTAAATATAAAAGCAATTCCAAAACACACTACTGTTAAATATATCTAACTTATTTTATTAAATATATTTGAAAAAAACCATGTCAGAAAGGTATCCTAGGAGTGTTTTCAAGAACCTAATGCAGGTTCCTCAACGCCAAAATAATAAAAAACTAGTAAATTTCCCATTGGGGCGTGAGACTTTCCAACATCGGGAACAGGGTAGGTAAATTCCAAACTCGAGTTACACTATTAAATCCATGTTGTAATGTCTTGTTACTCGAGTCTATGGATTCATATTGGAATTCCACATGCCAATGATTTGAGTTAATTGTGGGTAAAAACTATGAGAATATTGACAAATGTGCCACCGGGACATTGACACCCAAAAGATTTTTGTTCTATATTTTCTCCACTTGTATGTTTGTTCCTTATCAAAACCACAATCACGTAACCACAATTAAACTTGGTGTGCCCCCCTCAAGGGTAAACAATAAATTATTCCCAATAAAGGATGGCAGCCAACGTAGGCAACATAAAGCAATTTATAAAAAAAATGTGGAAGAGTCACAATCAATTTTAATTTTATAAAACAATGCAAAAGTGGTCACTATCGCAGGAAAATAAGAAAGGAAGGGGAAGAAAAAGAAAAGATTGGGTGAAGGTAAACTCGTTCGGAGTATCTCCCTGCAATAATTAAGAGAAGCCGCGACCGACACGTGCCCTGCCACAAGTGCAGGATCCCCGAAAGGAAACGGGCCACCGCCCGCGACATCCCCGATGCGTGGGCCCCGGCGCCATCCATCAATACTCAGAACCTGGGTGACGTGGCGGCTGCAAGTGGGTGTCCTCGTCTTACACGCGTGGTGTCTGCAGTCCGTTCACGGTTCACCCGAAGGAGTTCTAACCGCACGTGCGAATGCCGATACACGGCTGGCCGCTGAATGAACGAAAGAAAGAAGGGATGAAAGGACGAAACCCCAAAATTACCAGGAATAATAAATATTTTGACAATTGAGAGTATATACCAAATACTGAAGAAATTTGACGCAGTGAAAGTTTTCATCTTTCTTTAGTGCTGCAGGGGAGGGAGGAAGGGTTTGGAGATCGCAAGCTTCGTGGCGATATCGTCGCATCTCCGGTCAATCAAAGAACCAGCCGTGGCTTACATTAGTTGATTCGTTGCCCTATCTTTAAGCACAGCAATTTTCCCGGCGTTCGTTTCGAACACGGGACCTGTGCTTTGTGCTCGAACCCTTTGGAGGGGAGGGGGTTTTAGGCTCTCGTTGTCTGAAAAAAAGGCTTCTTACATTTTGCCGTGCCGCGGCTCTTCGGAGCTCTGTAATTCGAATGTTTTGAACAAACCGTGATCTGAAAGAAGAACATAGATTGGATTATTATTGTTATTATTACCTGAGCGCACGCCTTTATGAGGGGCTGTTATTGTTATTTAGTACTAGATAGTGCATGCGGGCAGAAGGATATGGTAGATTGTGCGGAGGATCTGGTCGACGGTGGAGACCGATTGATCGCTGTTCGAACCCCAGTGCTGCCTGGCGGTCATTGTTGATTCGTTATTTATTTTATTATCCCGACATTGATATTGGATAACTTGTTTCCAGTCACGATGAAGCCCCCGTGCTGTTCTGTTTGTCAGATGACATACACTGAAGAGGATAGGGTTCCGATGATGCTCCAGTGCGGGCACAGCTTCTGTAAGGAATGCTTGTCACACATGTATTCAGTCAGCGTAGACAATACCTTGCTGTGTCCTAGATGCAGGCAGCCGTCTAAGGTCGGGAACAGCGTCGAAGGCCTGCGCAAGAATTTCGCAATGCTGTCCCTTCTCCACCGCGATTCCCCCGATTGCACGCCGGAAGACGAGTCCGACGAGGACGATGAGCTCAATGACTGTGGATCCAACTCGAATCATTTTTCCGATCGCTCCAGGGGAAACAACAACCACAGCAGCAGCCACCATAACAATTCCCACGCCAATGGCCTGGGGTGGCCGTCGACTTGCGGGGGTATGAGCATGGATGTGAGCTCCCATTCAATGCGACTGATTCGCCAATTGGGCAAGGGCCCTCGTTATGGACAGGACACTTGGTCTGCTCTACTTACTGGGCGTACTGGTTGTCGGCACAAAGTGGCAATCAAGAGGATCAAGGTCATAGAAGGGATGGATATGGTTTGGGTTCAAAGCAGGCTTGAGAGCTTGCGGCGGGCATCTATGTGGTGCCAGAACGTCTGCAGCTTCTACGGGGCTTGTGAGAAAGAAGGCATGCTCTGTATGGTGATGGATAAATACATGAGTTCTGTGCAGGCAGAGATGCAGCACAATGAAGGTCGCCTTACATTGGAGCAGATCTTAAGGTACTGTGTTGCTTCACCAGCTTTTCAGCTGTCATAAATTGACAACATAATAAACTCTCATATAAATATCCAAGGTTATTCTTTTGAGACCCTGTTGACATTTTTTTTATAGGAATAACTTCTCATTCATAGTAAAGCAAAATGCTTTTGAAATAACATTCGTCTGTTTCAAATACAAAATTCTATCTACACAAGGACTCGTGGTTATCTGTCTCCAAGGAAATGCGATATGGAACCTTATGTAGTACACCTTTCATCTTAAAAATTGCGCTGACCCATTAGTGGAGCACAGACAAGTGCTACTTTGGTAACCCTAATACAGGAACATCCTCCATCTTGTGAAAATGATAGATACATGGCATTTGTCATAAAGTTAGATGTGACTAGTATATTTTTTGCAGGTTGTGTTTTTGTGTAACTTGATCAATGAAGCATCCTAATGACCTCACAATCTCAAGTGTACACTATCAAGGAAAAGACCTTACAAGCCGCTTCGAGCCTTCCACGCTTTTTTTTTATATATAAGCTAAATCATTATAACTTTTAGTCATTTGCTCCAATTATAATAAAGTTTTGGGTGGTTGTTTAATTCATTCTTGTTTGGTGAAGGTCATAAAGGGTTTTGAGTTTTTTACTATGTTGCACAAGTTTCTGGAACGTCGGAACGTAGGGAACGCATGTACGAGTGTCGGACATGTCTAGAAGTTTCCTCGAAATTTGCAGGAAATGGCAGGTTGGGAACGACATTAATATATATTAAAAAAATATAAAAATAAATTAATTAAAAACAAATGAGAAGAGAAGAGACAGAGAAATAAAAAAACATTAACACAAACTAGATGACTTAGCTTATCCCTTATATTATGGTTGTAACTAGAACCTCTTAGTAGATAGAAATGGCAATAAATTCAAGATTATCATTCACGCCATTGATTATATAAGGTAGACTCTTTCTAAAGTGGAAACTTTTAAAAGTTCTAAACTGGAGATTTACATTTATTATTGATTAGCGGTAACTGCAATTCAATGTAGGGATGAGTGAATACTCTAGCTCGGGCGGTAGACAAAGATCAATGCACTAACTCAACAAGGTAGCACGAAATAGTCTTTTACTGCAACTTAGTTTTCTAGAGAAAAAATTATGTGACAACCATGTATATGTATGGTCACGAGGAAATAGGAATGTCAACAACCCACGTGGCAATCATGAATGTGTGGAAGCTCCCGGTGAAGGAAACACATAAGATAAAGTTCCCAAGTTCTCGATTTTAGAGGGTAAAAGTTCCGGGTAAGTTCCCAACTATTCGGAACGGTTCCCGCTGGATTTGGAAAGTTTAAGTTCCTAAGTTCCCTGGAACATCAAAACTCCGGGAATGAGTTTCCTAAAAGCTGGGAACGGTTCCTATGCTACATAGGTTTTTTAGCATTCACGTGGGCAGGGGTGTGCATTCAAATTTGGCATTTAAATTTTTTGAATTTGTAGGCTACCATAACATAGAAAGAAATAGAGAAACAAAAGTGTGTTTATGCCCTAGATGACCTAAGCTAGTCACTTGAACTAGAAGTTACATCTTGTGTTGTATTACAATGGAGTGCACAAGGCATCTTTACTTCAATGGAAAACATAAAAGGGTTTATAAACTATGTTCAATAAGATGCATCAATGGGATAATAAGGAACCTAACCATCATTTACAATTTTCATATAATCTCCTAAGGTTTATAGAAAGATGTAGTTTGTAGATTATGAGGTCATTAGGTCTCTCGCTTTTGTTCTGTCTTGTAAGGGAGCTAAAAAGACAACTTGAGGTTGATGAGCATTTTTATTATTTTGGGAGGTTGTTCGCAGACAAAGCTTCAAACAAAATGGTAATATGCTCCGTCTCTTTTTGGATCCTTAGAAGGCTTCAAAGAGCCCTCCTGACTTACAGGAACAATTGAGAAAGTAGGAGTATTAGCAACTACCAATGACGACTATGTGAGGGAAAGTCTAGGGAGTGCAAAGAAAGGATACATATTTGAAAAAATAATTTATACTTTCAAATTTAATAGAGGAAGAGGTTATTCGCTCGAGGAATAAGGGATACATGGCATCCATGTCAATTTAGGGAACTCCTATGTTAGAGGAATGTAGGACATGCGTCCTTGTGGAACATTACATAAAACACATGTTAGCGTATGGTGAAAGATTGACTCTTGATTTTGGCTTCACCAGAGCTAGGTGGACAGAAATATTAATTTAGTGGACACATATGCACGTCAATTAAACACCAATCCTTGTATGAGACAATCACCTTAGTGTTGAGAAATGGTGCAACATGCATACATTATTAGTTTGCTTGCAACCAACTCCTACACTATTGGACAATCAATTGTACGTCTCGTAATTTGTTGGTCTCATGGAGACAAAAATCTAGAAGTTTGTAGATCATTCTTGCGATGTTGTGACACATATGCACGTCAATTAAACACCAACCCTTGTATGAGACAATCACCTTAGTGTTGAGAAATGTTGCAACATTCATACGTTATTAGTTTTGCTTGCAACCAACTCCTACACTATTGGACAATCAGTTGTACGTCTCGTAATTTGTTGGTCTCATGGAGACGAAAATCTGGAAGTTTGTAGATCATTCTTGCGATGTTGTGACACTCATTCAAGACTTGCGAGTTTCAAAAGTTTGGTTGAGTGGTTCCAAGAACAAGTACTTGCAAAAACTTGCCTTCTATTCAAAATCGTGAAACTTGCCTTAAACTTGTTAACTTGCCACAAACTTGTGAGTTGGAACCCTAGTGTAGGCTTGCGGACCCTACTTGGGAAAAGACGAGGATAGACATCGAGTAGCCAATTTTGGAGGGAGAAAAAGCGTGGGAAACATATTTAATGAAACTTAGGAGCCATATAACCCAAAAATAGACCTCATTTTATGTCCATTTGTTCTTTCATCTTTAGCAAGTTGTGTTTTCCAATTGGAGTGAAGACCAAGACGTTTTGAGTAGACTAAGTTATTCTTACTTATAGATTTGTGGGAGAACATTCATATTTACTGTATCGAGATTGAATACAAGGTGGAGAACCACACAATTTGCATTTTGGATCTTTGGTTGTGATTGCATTCCGTTTTAAGAGAGGGTATTTTGATTATCAACCATTTTGATTTTTTGAGCTTTTATTTTCATTTGTGTTTTGAAGAGTCAATCTACAGTTTTGTTTCATTGTCTCGAATTATGACTATCCATGGTTCCCAAAGCTAAAAGACAATTTGATCAAGCATGTGAACTTGCTATCCAAATTGAATTGAATAATGACAAGAAGTTTAGGTGCAAATACTGTCATCTTCTTACGAATGGGAGCATAACTAATTTGAAACACAACATAGCATGAATCCCATGCAAATATGTCATAGTTTGTGATCGTTTCCTTGAAGTAGAGGCAACACAAGTGAAAGTAGGTATAGAAACCGCCATAATAGGAAATGTAAGGAAATCTAGGATGAAGTTGGAAATTGCTACAAGCTGGTAGAAGATTTTGAAATGCCACCTCCTGTAGTTGCTGATCAAATAGGGAAATTTTGCATGTCCAACTATATCCTCTACTTTTTCTCATTCCTTGCACAACCCTAGGAGTTGAATCATCCTTAGAGTTTTAATGAAAAGAAGAGGAAGGGGTGAGATTTTGTAGTGAGGAGGTTTTGGTACCATGACAACATCCCATTTTACCTCACAAGCTCTCTTTATTTCTACACGTTGTGTGGATGCTATTGCAATATGGCTTTGGATACAAAGCTCACTGTTATAATGCAATTAGGGATAAAGAGTTAGATGTGGATATAAAGTTTGTCAAGGAAAGGTTGGAAGACCTTAAAAGCTTGCCAGAGAGCAATGGTTGCACCATTTTGTGAGATAAAATGAATAAAAAATCATAAATTTTGTTGTGTCATGCCCTAAAATAAATATGTCCATATAATTCATTGATGCATCATCGCATATCAAGGATGCAATTCTGTTATATTCACTATTGGCAAGGGTTGTTGAAGAAGTTTGGATAGTAGCAGTCAACACAAGTAGTCACAAATAACATTGCAAATTATGTGCCCGTTGGAAGATTGCTAAATGGGAAATATCATACCATTTTTTGGACCTCCTGTGCTGCCCATTGTATAGATTTGATTTTAGAGGACTTAGGTAAGTTGGATTTGCTCAACTGTCACATGATTTGCAACAAACTTTCTTTTATACTGGAAAGCCTTTTGAGTTGAGTACATGGCATTAAGGCATATCTTTGTAGGTCAGAAATAGCTAGATTGGAAAGACCACACAAAATTGGATGTAGTGGTTGTTTTAGGGTAAGTTTTAGAACTGATATAGGGGAGTTTGTTAGCGAGCATCAACGAGCCTCTTGTGAAAGTGTTAAGGATCATGGATGGAGAAAACCACCATTGGGATGCATTTCTAAGGGTATGGATATGGCCAAAGAGGCCATCTTGTCTTTGTATACTTGGGGGATGTAGCTAAGTATAGGTCCCATATAGGGAATTATTGTTTCCAGGTCGGACAAGCAATTACATTTACTATTGCATGCAGCGAGTGCTTATTTCAATACAAGTATATTCTACAATGAGGGGTCTACAAATCAAAAGGATCTTGAGGTGATGAGAGGTGTGATGGCTTACATTGAGAGGACGATCTCAAATTGTAGAACTCATTGCAAGCTTGATATGCAACAAGATTTGTATAAGGAATTGATTGGCATTATAGCATTTAGTTCAACTGTTCAACTCAAGGACAAGAAAATGCTAGATAAGATTTAATTTGTTAATTTGTTACATTTATGACTTTTGTATATTTTTTATGTTTCACATTACAAAAAAAATAACATATATATATTTTTATAATAATTAAGGTCATGGCCCAGCCAAACATCAAATTGATGTATTGGATCCTCTTGTTTGTGGGATGAGGGATGTCGAAAATCAAACCATAGAGTCTAAATAGCTAATTAGTAATAATTGAAATCAAAACAACAGAGATAGAGTAGGTTAACCTACAAACACACATTGCTGATATTAAGAAGAACGAACATGCAAATATGACTTCTCAAAACAAAATCATTGTTTTTTATATTAAATCTGAAAACAATAAAAGAAAATGCCATAGCTGAAAAACCCAAACTTTGGAACGACCATAGTGGTGTGTCGTGCTTCTCCATTATGCAATGTAATTGGACGCCGACAAGAAGCGCCCTCTAACTCAAATCCTAATCAATACAGCTAGTGTGCCTCTTGCATGGATAACTGTGCTCGAGTTAATGCACCCCAATCGGATAATGACTGTGGCATGTAGGCATGCACGCCCCTCCTTTGGTTTTGCTTTTGCCCTCAACTCCTCAATCATGCACAATAACTACCTAGGGATCTGTGCCCTTCTCTAAGTATAGATCATGCATGTGTCTAATTGAATGGAATTGAACGTTGAACTAAAATAGAAAGCCAAACTGAACTGGCAATTACTTAATGTGGAACGACAATGAACTGAAGGTGACAAAAGAATAAATAAATTAAGTTTGGTGTATGCCTGTTGAAGGCATGTATATGCCCTCTCCTTCCATATATTTGATTTGCATCGGAATCCAATAGAGTGTTGAACACATTTTCTCCTTTGTGTGCCCTAATGCCGTGGAGAAGACTCACTGAGTTAATTAAGCAAGTAAAAACTAACACTCCCACTTAGCGAGGAAATTGTTCTCCCAATCCCAATCTCACCTTGAACATCTCAGACTCAGACTTCACTAACCTTGTTGGGGGCTTAGTCAAGATATCCACAACTCGCTTATCTGTCTAAACATACTCAAGAGGCATTGCCTTGTTCTAAATTCCATCCCAAAGAAAGTGGTACTTGATGTCATGTGCTTGGAGCAATGACTGAATATTGGATTCTCAAAGATTTTGATTTGACTTTGATGACTGTGGTAGGCTCCATCATCTCACCCTTTAGCTTTGCTTACTATTTGTGAAGCTGATGGCTTCACAACTAGCAATGCTAGTTGCGATGCATTTTGCCTTCACTAAACTCAATTTCATTGAAGCTTGCTTCTTATTGAAATAGAAAATTGCTCTTGAATGTAAACCAAAGCAATAACTTGAAGTACTCTCCATGTCACTTGCATCACTTGCCTATTCAGAACCAATTAACCATCTCTTGCATACCTCAGACCAGAGTGTACTGTGTCAAGGCACATGTTTTGTAGTTACCCATTGAATTTTCCTTGACACAACCATATATTGGCTAAAGGTGTTCATTGTAAAACATATATAAGGTTTTGTATTTACCCAATACATCAAGGATCCATTCAACTATCTATACATTGAATGATCTATCAAATTTGAATTTAAATTGACACGCAACTCTAGATTTGGTGCCATGGGAGTAGCTAAGGGCTTATAGTCCATCATTGAAAATCTCGTTAGAATCTCACCTACATACGTACCCTGTTATCGAACATCTCACTTGGACTCTACCACACCTCTTGACGTAAGAAATAAGGCATCGGTCCAATGTCCTTCATTTAGAATTCTTGTGCCAACTTTGCCTTGCACCCTACCATGAGCTTCTTAGAACTCCTTACTAGTAAAGTCATCTACATACTTGACCAACACAAGCAAATCAAATATATTGAATAAATAATAAAGATTGGGATTTTCAGAAAGTTTAATGAGGCTTATACCTAGTAGGTACTCATCGATCATGGAGTACCAAGCACATGGTGCTTGCTTTATCCCATAAAGGGCTTTCTCTATCTACCTACATGGGTATCTTGTGCACATCAAAACCTCTCAATTGATTAATGCATACCTCTTCCTCAATCACACTCCAACTGATACATTGCCAACCAAAGACCATAGTTACCAACTTCGATCAACTTAACCTAAATAGTATGGAAATTTGCAACTTTGATTTGATGAGTGAATATTTTGGTTTGATTCGATTCAATTGGGGTGCAATCAACTGATATAAGTAGGGGAAATAAATGCTAACATGCTTGCCATTGTGATTTAGTCTTTCACAATTCGTGTGACTAATTCCTAATGGCAAGGTGAATAAAAAATTATATGGTTCCTTGTTGGGTAGGCTTTGATGAAGTTGAAGATAACAATTCCTTGAATCAAGTGATAGGTGTGGACTCAGTGTCGGTTCCCTAAGTTTGTGATCTTGGTGTTTAGAAGAAGAGCGTTGCAACTATGATATAACCATATAGACAATCAAGTTGTTGGAATGTTTGGGAGAGAGTACATTATCAAGAGTCAATGGTTGGTGCAATTTTTTCTAAGCATGTATGTATTGATTGGTCTCCCAAGCCCTCACTCCTCCTTGTCATGGTATGGGATTAACTTTCAGATTTGGTTTGTTTGTTTTCTAATTCTAAGGTTTTAGGGTATTCTCTAATTCGCGCAACAAGCTTAGATCCTTGAAAGGAAAGAACTTTCATATGTAGGTCATTAAACCTCTAGCTTTGCTTTCACAAAGATGCTTAGGTTTTTGGAGCACCCTCATTGCAAAGACAAAATAATCAAAGGTACCTTTGTGATATTAATTTAGGGCCTCTTTAATCAACCCCTTTTTTAATCAATCAATCGTTGATATTAATTTTATTATGTTATTGTCCAACACTAGCAATAGGGTTGTAGGGTTGTAGATGTATAATCCTATTATAGTGTAGATATATATATATATAGTTTTTATTTGAAATTTTTGCAGAAATAGTTTTTCATCTTTGAATTTCTAACCAACTGTTTTTCTTCGTTTTTCTTTCTTTTAGTACTATATTGTTTTTGAATCCAAATTCAAACTTGAACTTGGTAAGTATGCAAAAACCTTATGCTAAAGACATGATAATTCTAAGAGAAATCTACCTGGCATCTGGAACAAAGGTCTCCTCATAATCAAGTCCCTCTCTTTGAGAGAATCCTCTAACTGCAAACCAAGTTTTGTGCTTCTCTATGCTGCCATTAGTTGCATGCTTCATCTTGTACAACCACCTAGAATCAAACATTGATTTTCCCTTTGGTCTTGTCACTATCTCCCACACAACATTCTTCATGATGGAGTTGTACTCCTCCACCATGGCATCCTACAATACCTGCTCACCTACTACCAATACCTCCTCATAACCAGAAGGCTTTACATCAATAATGGAAGACATCAATGTAATATAATGGGAAATAGGAGGATGGTTTACTTGAAAATAAACCTTTTAAGTATCAACTTACTCCTTTGCCTCTTGTAATGTCTTTGTGAGCACCTTTTGCCTCTCCACTGTTTCTGGGTGGTAAAGTTGTCTTTGTACCTGTACTAGAACATACTTGATCCAACTTTGATTTCCATTACTCCTCTGCCTCTTGAATGTCTTTGTGAGCACCCTTGGCCTCTTCATTGTTATGGGTGGTAAAGCTGTCTTTGTACTTGTACTAGAACATACTTGATCCAACTTTGATTTCTGTGGAATTTGTGGATCAATATGTTGGGGTAGCAAGCTTCCAACCTCCTTAATCTGTACTAGAGGCCCTTGAGTCTTAGAGGACCCTACATCCTCATCAAACATGATATCTTAGCTTACAACTATCTTTTGTTGAGATGTAGATGTAAGCCTTAGAAGTTTCATTATATCTCACAAAAATATCCTTCAAACTAGAGGGTTCCAAGTTTAATTGTTTTCTTCATAGGAATAGGAATACATACAATATACAAGACGACCAAAAACACAAAAATGTGATACTTGTGGTTTCTCACCTGTAAAGGCTTCTCTGATGTCTTGTCCCTAAATATCTCGTGAGGATACCTGTTTAGAATGTAGACTGCTATGCAACATGCTTTTGCCCAAGACTAGGTCATAGATCGTTACCATGGCATTCTCTATGAGAGACTCATTCTTCCCTTGTGCAACCTTGTTTTGCTATTGGGTTGTAAGGCATTGTTAGCTCGGTCTTGATCCTTGCTTCCTTGCAAAAAATGTCAATTTTTTTTGAGGTATACTCTCCTCCATTATCTAATCTCAACCATAGTTTTAAAATTTGGAATCAGACTCGGAATCGGTCGAGGGTCAACTCAAACTTGAAATTGGAATCAATAATGAATCGGTCATAAATCGGTAGATTTGAATTTATTGACTTCGTTTACTAAAAGTACATAAAATATTTAAATTTTAAAGAAAAACAACATTTTCAAGATTTTAATCAATGATTCCAAAGCATTAGAGACAAAATATCCAATGTCTGCTCATGTATATTACCATATAAGAGTGAAGATATGAAAATTGCACAAAGTGTATTATGCAATACATATCTAGGAGACTGGGACTGGAACAAAATACATAATGTATGAGGCCTATAGGCTATATTGCCTATAGATTCCAAAAAACATGCTACATAGTCAACTACATACTACATAGTCAACTATCGTACATCATCAACTACCATAGTCAACTGTCATACATCATCAACTACATACTACATGGTCAACTGTCGTACATCATCAACTACCATAGTCAACTGTCATACATCATCAACTGCATACTACATAGTCAACTGTCATATATCATCAACTACATACTACATAGTCCACTGTCCCCATGGCTGTCCATCACTCACATTGTCACACTGTTTGGAAATTGCTATTGCTGCAGCACTGCTTCACAATGGGCATAGGAAATAGGTGTAGGGAAATAGTGGGATGGGGGGGGGGTTGTTAGTGATTGAGCAAAATATGAAGAAACTTGAACTTTAAAACTTTAATCCATAATAACAGTGCATATAAATCACATCAATAATTCAAAGATATAAATCAAACCATAGAACATAGGATATACCCGAACATAGGATATACCCTGGGAAAACCCTCCACTGATTCGGAGGATGAAAAACCCAACAAACGATCTTAGAGTATGATAGATTAGTAGCAGAGAATGATTACAACACAATAGCAGATTGCTTTCACCGAGAGCACCAGAGAGAGGAGATTGAATGGAACACTGTATCTAACTTGCCAAGTGCATAACACTTTAATAACAACTCAAATTAGGTTTTACAACAAAAAATAGAATGGTTGCATGTAGCAACAACTTGTTAACACTTAGAACAATGATCCATCTTTAATCATGAACCCCATACTGATCAGGTGTCAAGCTAGCACTCCATAATTATCTTCCACATGAAGATATGCGCCTTCCATTAATTAACTAACTCTAACTGAGTTGAACTAAATGTAACTGAAAGAACTGAATGTAACTGAACAGAACTAGTGCATCTCCATCAGTGTTTATTTCCAATAACCATTTGCATAAATTAAGGAGTTGAACACTTAATTAACTGAACTTGTTTACCATAACTGCAATTCTAATTCTCTCTCTATCTCTGTGCTTATATTAAATATCTTTGCATGGTCCATGTGTGTTTTCATTAATTAATCATATCATACTCATAAGATCGTTTCCGAACCTATGATCATATGTATTGCCCCAGGTCATATAGTCATATGCTAAAGTAAATCACTCTAGGGATAGCTAATCCCTAAAGGAGACTTGTAGCACCTGTTGACCATGACTAGCCATACATCACATAGTATATCTACTTTACATCGTAAAGTACACCACCTCACAGCATGAGGATATTCGTAGGACTACACAAGCCTACTGTCCACCTCAATCATATGAGGATATTCGTAGGACTACACAAGCGTACTGTCTTGATATTACTCACAAGACTTTACAACATCACCACCTTGATCATATGAGGATATTCGTAGGACTACACAAGCCTACTGTCTTGATATTACAAGACTGGAGAATGACTCCTGATGCTGTAATCTCAACACTCCCTCTCAGCGAGGGAGACATTCTCTGCCATACCAAGCTTATCTCGGAAGTGTCTAAACTTCTTCACAGATAGAGGCTTTGTCATCACATCTGCAATCTGCTCCTCAGTAGATACATACTGAAGTTTTACCATACTTTTCTGGACCATGTCTCGAATGAAGTGATACTTCATTTCTATGTGTTTCGACTTGTCATGAAACACATGATTCTCGGAAAGCTTTATACAACTTTGGTTGTCACACCTGATCATTGTAAGTTCTAGCTTTACACTGAGTAATCCTCCAAGTAGCTTTCTTAGCCACACTGCTTCTCTGCAAGCAGTACTAGCAACAATGTACTCAGCCTCTGCTGTGCTTTGGGCAACTGAGCCCTGCTTTCTGCTAGACCAAGAAATCATAGTAGAACCCAAGCTGAAACAGTATCCGGAAGTGCTCTTCCGATCAACAATGTTGCCAACCCAATTAGAATCAGTATATCCAAGCAATAAAACTCCTCCATTGGAGGCATACCTGAGTCCATAAGCAATTGTACTGCGGAGGTACCTCAAGATGTGCTTACCTGCAACCCAATGTCTGTGTTTAGGATCAGTCATGAACTGACTCAAGATGCTAACTACATAGCAAATGTCTGGCCTTGAGTGTACCAAGTACATCAACGAGCCAATCAACTATCTGTATAATGTGGGGTCCAATGGATCCGATCCAGTCTCAGTCTCATGGAGTTTCCTCAAATTGGAATCCATCGGAGTGTTTATGGATTTACAATGCACCATGCCAAATCTTCGCAAGATGTCCACTGTGTACTTCCCTTGAGATAGAAATATCTCATCATTCCTTTGCCAAATCTCAAGACCTAGGAAGTAGTGCATAAGACCTAAGTCTTTCATCTCAAACTCTGAGGTAAGCTGCTCCCTCTTATACTCAGCAATCAATTTTTCCTCTCCAGTGAGGTAAAGATCATCAACATATAGAACCAGTATCAGAGGCAGGTTCTCCACTACTTTGAAGTACAAGTTGGAATCTGCATCACTTTTCAAGAAACCCAGTTTCTGAAGGTAACTGTCTATTCTGGCGTACCAAGCTTGAGGAGCTTGTTTTAACCCATATAGGGCTTTCTTCAACTTGTATACATGGGAGTCCTTCCCATGTATCACAAAACCATTAGGCTGCTCAATGTAAACTTCTTCCACAATCTCACCATTGAGGAAGGCAGTCTTCACATCCATCTGGTGAAGCTTCCAGCCTAATACTGATGCAAGTGAAATAATAGATCTGATAGTAGTATACCTGGCCACTGGAGCGAAAGTCTCCTCATAGTCAATTCCCTCTTTCTCATAGAATCCTCGGACAACAAATCTGGCTTTGAATTTGCCCACGCCGCCATCTGCAGCATGCTTTTTCTTGTAAAGCCATCTGGAAGTAACAACTGACTTCCTCTCGGGTCTGGGAACAATATCCCAAACCTCATTCTTCAGGATAGAATGATACTCCTCTGTCATAGAATCTTTCCATACTTGTTGCTCTGCAGCCTCTCTTCATATGATGAAGGCTCAAAATCACTGATGTTGCTCATCAGCAACATATCTTGAATATCTATCAGGATGCATATGCTTTTTGGAAGTCCCCACTGGTGCTCCATGCTTCTTAGCATCTCTCAATATATCACGGCACCATGTTGCCCTCCTCTTTGTAGGAGGTTCATTAACCAGTTCAACTGGTTCATCAATGACAGGTAACTCTGTAGGCTTTGCTGGATTCTCCCTCTGAATCTCAGAAGGGGAAGAATCATTCTCATGATTTTCCGAAGTAGGAATCTCAGTCTCATCTATCTCTGGATCACCTTCAAGCTCTTTTGACCGCTTGAATGATTCCTCCTCATGGAAAGTCATATCCCGACTTATCTCAACATGTCTCTCACCGGGTACAAACAAAAGTTCCCTTCTTTCCAGAAGGTTCCATCTTGGCTCTCTTTTCTTTTGGAATGTGAATATACACAGGACATCCAAAAATCCGATGATGTGATATGTCTGGTTTTTCACCAATGAACACCTCTTCAGGTGTTTTCTCATCAAGAACTGCATGCTGTACGGATTCGTACGGTCATGCGTCAACTGTATGGAATCCGTACGACTGATGTACGACCTTCCTCTGCTGTGTACAACCTCCCTTTGGGTGATCCTGTACGACCTTGTGCTCTGCTTGGTATCTCGACGAATCCCTCGGGTGAGTGTTCCTCTGTCTTCTCTGTAAACTTCTCTGATTGTCTGTGGCTCCCTCTGTATGTGTCCTCTCCACCAAATTTTCTTTTAACTTAATGGCCAAGCGAAAACCCTAACCTTCACTATGGATCAATGGATGTGATTCTTCGGTGAGATCAATGGCCAAGATTATATCGGCCATCACTTAAATTATTTCACTTTTCACTTTATAAAAGTGACTCCATTAAGTCAAAATCAAATTAGATTAATTAATGTATTTTCCTAAGTCTAAACTTAGGAAAATCACATTAATACATTTGGCTTCCTGTTTAATGTGTTCTAGCATGCAAGGACACATGCAATGATAGAAGACCTTCCTTGTTGCCACTTTCTAACAATTAAGTCTTTATAGGTCAACCAATTTTTGTGTCTTGTGTTTTACTGCCTCTGGCCTAGTTCCTGTTTTTAGGGTTGACAGGTTCAGTCACTTGTCCAGTTTTTATAACATTGTTGATAAGTAATTTTCTTACAAAGTACAATGGATATTCATCAGCTCATCCCTCTTCGAGGCCATTTGTATCCGATTGCCACTTGTTATGCATCATCTCGATATTAAACTCTTTCTCCTAGTTTGGAAATACCAAGATCATAGTATATATAGATCTTAGTTCTAGTTCTTTGAAAGCCTGCTGCTACTCTACTCCCCATTGGAAAGTTACTCCTTTACATGTTAGCTCTTTTGATGGATGTGTGATCTTAGCAAATTTAATAGTAATTCTTATGTAATGCCCCATTGTCCTAAAAATTATTTGTTGCCATTTACACCATTTGGTGCTTCTATTTGAATTATGTCCTTGATCTTATTTGGCTTGGTCTTCCCTCCGTGACTATAGATAAGATGCCCAAGTGATCTTTTATAAGGAACTAAAACTGTAAATGTGGAGGGATTCGGAGAAAATTAGGCTACTAGAGAATTTTCCATACATTCTTGTGAATCCCTCACATGGCTCTTCTCCTTACCACATTGTGTTGAATCACTAAGAAAGACTTTAGCATTGCTCATGGACATTTTCTTGAATGTAGTTCGAACATTTTGTGGTCCAAAAGAAATTTTACTATATGCAAAGATTTTCAATTTTGTGATTTATTTTAAAACTTGTCCTCTATAATATGATTTAGTTGATTCTTCTAAAGCCATCCAAGAAGGAATACATCTCATGCATTTGAACTTTGTTGTGGACTGAGATAGTGAAGGGAGTAGGGAACATATCCTTTTGACAACACTTAATATTCCAAAGTCGACACATATTCATACATGTGCTATCATTATTTGCACCTTTTGTAATAAGAGTATCCATTCACTTGTGTTGAATTTGAAGATAGTCAGTTTTAGCCATCAACTTTTGGATTCCTAATCAACTCGTGTAACATAATTGGGATTCATTCTATACGGTCTTCTATTGACATGTGTCAGTAGAATTAATTCAATGTTGTCCACACATAACTTTGGTGGCATCCTTTTCAAATTGAGACATGAACACATGTGACACAAACACTCTTTTATAATATTTAAATATATTAATGATAGTTGTGAATGACATTGGATGGATCCCAATGTTCCCAAATATAATATTCCCAGGTGGTTCTATACTATATAGTGCTTAAAACTCACTTGTTTTGTGATCGAATCTTCATATTTAATATTTCCTAACTCTTCAAATTTATTTGGTGGCTCTGTAGTAACCTTAACATTTATGATTCACAACTCTTGAAAATGAGAAGGAAATGCCTCGTGCTGTTGTGTTCATCGTCAACTTGTTGTCATTTACCCTCTCCTTGTCACCATTAGTCCTTTTGCCATCTTTTGTTTTCTTTCTCTATCTTCTTCATTGTCTTTACCATCGTTTACTAAAATTGCAATATCTGCCCTTTATTTTTGACATCATAGTTATCAGAACTGAATCGGCATCGAACCGACTGACCCGAGGACCTGGAACTGCACAAAAATCGGAAAAAAATTCGGACCACAAAATTGGTCGACTAAATTATACATAAAATATTCAAAATTTGAAAAAAAAAAATTCATGTGCATCCATCAAAATTCAAAACATTATACACAAATATTCAAAGATTTTTATGTATATAGCTAGTAAGAGTGTATACAACGAAAATATCACCAAGTGAAATCCATATCTGAACCAAAGTACATTAATGAAAAGGCTATAAACTAGGGATTCTTAAAAATTAGTTTTGAGGCCACCAACATCAATCTGAGCAATCAACCCCACCAACATCAAGGTACATAGAGGGGTTGATGTGCTTGATTAAATGCCAATCCCATATCCTTATACATGATAGAATCCAGTGGAAACATTGCAATCCTGAAATCCTAAAAACTATTAAGCTTGTTGAATTTTGAATGGGATAAAAAATTCTACTTTTTTGCATTTGAAGTCTGATGAACTAGGAACCACTTTCAAACATCCTGAAACAATTAATGGTAATGTTAAAAATGTAAGTAAAAGGATAGAAAATGAAAGATAAGGAGAATGCCACCTTTACTTTAAATTCGGTTCTGATTGTTAATTTCCCAGGTTAGATGAATTTTACCAATAATTAACTTCAACACATCAACATATAAAAAACTGAGGTAAAATTTAAACTATACTGAAATATAACAACATAACTTTCATTTCTCTCAACTTAATGCTCTGCTGGTCACTGCGTTAACTTTAACGCTCTGCTGGTCACTGCGTTAAAGCTGATCATTGAAATGTCATGTACAGAAAATAATAAATGATATGTGCAGTAACCTAAATCTCAAATAAACTATAGAAGATGACCATTCGTTGAATCCGCCTTATACTCAGTTAGTTCAGAGTTTGATCTTGTCACTGAAAGGACAAGTCAAACTGGTTAAACCATATACGTACCTCGAGAGAGAGAGAGTTCAAGTAGGCCTAAACAAACCTCAGGTGCTTCAATAAAATTCATGCAAGTGACCCTGGGTAAGGAAAGACACACAGGTGCTACAGAGATCAGGTTACCGCTGAGAAAATTGCAGAGACAGGATGGTAAGCAATCACCCCCAGAGATCAAATGCAGAGGGAGGTTAATCCATAATATCACCCACAAAAAACCAGATCACACCCGCAGCAAGATGAGAGGTAAATGAAGAAAACGCAGAGATTGAAACTCAGTCGATCTGAAATGCTTAAACTCAGTCCGTGAGAGAAACAGACTCGCAGAGAGTCAGCCCATGAAATATCGCAGTGAGGGAAAATGAGAGATCACGGTGGAGAAACCCGTGAAGAGCAGCAATTACGGTGCTGAAGACAGAGCAAAGGTCACAGTGGTGAAATCATAGCAGAGAAGAAAAGAGTCACGACGCAGATGCAGATCAAGCCCGTGGAAAAACAGTGCAGGTAGCCAATGGAGAAATCACGCAGGAAACCAGTGGACAAATCGCGCAGGCAGCAGGTGTGACAGGTGCAGCCCGTGAAGGAAAGACAAGCCGTGAGAGAGATCACACAGTCAGTCGGAAGAGAGAGCAGCCGCAGATAGCAGACAGCCGGCAGGGAGAGCAGCCGCAAAAATAAAACATAGACAGCAGACGGAGGAAGAACGCAGTCAACCACTGAGAAAAACAAAAAGAAAACGCTAGCACGTGAAGATCGATTGTGTATCCAATAAACCTTAGTTAAAGTCTTTTTATAAGGTTTGGAGAACCAAATTGGTTAGGTTTAGAAACCCGGAGTGGTCAAAACAAATAATAAAATATTTGACCAAACAAAAATAATAATAATAATCATAAAGTAAGAAACAAAGGGTCTTTAGATAAGATGGATTAAACAGAGATAAAACTAAAAGGTACAAAAGTATTTATTAATAAAACCATAAAGATTTTATTAATACGACAAAAATTATTATTTAAAGAATTTATAATAAATTCATAAAGTAAAAATCCAAGTCCAAAGTCCAACATAAAGTAAATAGTCCAAAACGATAAATGAGTCAAGGGTCCTTTAACAAAACATAGGGTAACCATAACAATACATGGTCGAATGGTCTTTAATAAACCATTAGGTAAATACACTCCATAAACTAGGAGTCATCATAGTCAAAGGTGCACACAAGTAAGAATAGGACCATGAGTCACAACCACAAGAACACAGCGAACCGTAAAGGTGGACAAGCATTCAAATAGGACCAACAAGACCAAAGACTTTTCTCTCTCTCAAGGTACATAGTTTTATATATTTTGTCATCATTGTATAAGGGGGAAGATCCAGACGGATGGTACAATCCTTTTGTCCTTGACATTGCTCCTAAAGGTTAGGTACTAGGGACATCGTCAAGGGGTGGCCAGTCCCTTGAGAATCAACCTAGCAATAAACGATTAGGAGAGGGGACATCATTATATTCCATTCTTAATGAATGGCTTTCAGCCTTAGGCTGAGTTTCAGTCTCACACTGAATCAAGTTGATCAATCTTTGGACCCTAACCGGGTCCTCCATTCTCTTGCAGAATGGTTCTCAGTACTCAGCTGAGTTTCAGTCTCACACTGAAAATTGATCAACTACCTGCAGTACCTACTTGGACATCGTGTCCCTGGTCCTATACCAGAATATATCTTTGCCTCCACCTGCAGGCTCTACTTGGACATCACATCCTTGGTCCCAGACCAAAATACCCTAGAGGCATATAGGGGCCCTAGCCACATGCTAGGGGCTTTGCCATGGCATCAACCTGCTTGGTCCTAGACCAAGAACTCCAGGAGACTACTGGGGGCCCTAGGGTACCTTCTAGGGTCTTACTCTGTCCTAGTCAACTGACTAGGAAACCATTCTCTGAGAATGGGTCTCGCAGCTGCACTAACTTTAACACTGATAACACATTTTTTGTCCATCGACTAAAGTAATTTGTTCATTCTCTACTTCATTTCTAAAACTAGGGTCATCTCCCTTGATTATTTCTATGTTAAAACAATCTAGGGACAACAATTCATAGTCTCCTAATGTTAAAGTCATCTGCGTCAAAGATTATCATCTCGACAACATCACAATGGGTGATCCATGTCTTCCACTATATCTTCCTCTGTAAAGTATATTATCTTGAGTTTCCTTCATTCGTCTCAGATGTTAGGAGAGATGGGTCCATTCCATAATAGACATACTTCATTAATGCTAGATCTTGCTCGTGGATCCTTTACTCTTGTACATCTCCACCCCTGTGCGGTCTCCTGTGCCCGAGGTCGAGGGTTCCTCATGTTTTCCATGACCTAGCATAGATTTCATTGTCCTATGTACTTTACTTTCCTTTCCTGTCTTTTGTCTTTTGCTCTTTATAGGTTCTGCTTTGTAATAACATCCTTTTACTCAACGGTTTTATTGACCCACTTTTGTGGCCATTAGTTGGACATTAATAAAATTATCTTATCTTATTAACTTAATTGGGTCAAATCATCGAGACAATTAAGAGCCGGAAATAACCATCCCAAGATGATAAAATGCTGAAATCGAATCTTCAATATACACAATTTGTGGGCAGCTGGAAATCTCATATTTATATGTTCGACGAATGAAGCGCATACATATCATAACCTCCTCCGAAGTCTAGGACAAAATCCATCCACCTAATATGCCCTAGGTAGGGTTAGTCTCTACAAACCCTAGCTCATCCAAGTGCAAGAATCCCCGCAACACTATCTCTAAGGCAAGACATCCTCTTCTTCCCGAATTACATCCAAGGGTTTTTAAACCCTAATCTCCAGCCTCCATGTTTAAACCCTAACCCTAGAATCCAAGATGCTTCAAGAGACCAAGAAACCCTAGAGCCCAAGAGAGATAAATTGTACAAAGAAGAATCTCAAGAGAGAAATCACCCCTGTCCTCATAGGCTCCATTAGGGTTTCCTCATGAACCCTAGACATTACTAAGAGAGCACTCCAAAGAAGAGAGAAATGAATGCATGATGTGATGTATTGTTTAGAAAAACTCTCCTTCATCTATTTCTATATGAAAGGTAAGGGAGGCCAACAATATAATACAAGTTGGCCTAAGCCTTACAAGCAAGCCTATTAAACATAAGTAAGCCACACACAAGAGAAACACAACACTCCTAGAGTACACGTGTCAAGCTCTAATGATGATGTCGTGCACAATAGTGACCCAAAGTGATGTAGTTATGCAAGGAAAGCCCACACCACTCCATCTGAGCCTCCATGGACTACACCCATCCTCCATAGCTAATTACTCCATTGGGGTAACTACTCCCCTACAAGAATACCATCGAAGTCCCTGCCGTCCCCAAGCTATTTCCAATCTTGCGAACGGGAAACCAAGCTCTCACATGCCATCTAGGGCTTGTAGCCCAAAACGCTCCTCATATCCTCTTGGTATTTTGTAGGGTGTTTGCCCACCAGGTAAATTATCCATGTGACCATCATGCAGGGCCTCCACCATTCATGCAAGAAATCTCCAACGCCTCAGGGAAGAACATTGAGCCAGTGATCATTTGAGGTTTAGCATCGACCAAGCAATCACAAGTGTGCATATCCATCATGTACCATCTCTTATGCTACAATCCATGTGGGACTATCTAGGGTTTGAACATACTCCAAATCTCATGCAGCACCCCAAACACGGTGTAACCACTTTTGGAGGAGCCTGAAAGTCTAACACAAATTCTCTAGTCCCTTTTGTGCTCTAAAGAGGCCAGCGATAATAAGTGGTTTGATTTTCAAGTCTAATCTTCAAAGTCAAGGTTACATATGCATATTGCATACATCTCCATATCATAGGTTTAACTCATAGCAACTGAATCAAAGAAAGTCCTTTGGTTGAAAGCTATCGAGATTGCCTTCTTGGGGAAGGATGTCTTCCATGGCATATACTGATGCGTCAGTCTCTACTTGAAAAGATAGTCTGAGGTCAATTAGTGGTAGTACTAGTGTATTGCATATTTGCTCCATTTCTTCAAAGAACAACTATTGTCCATTGGACCAATTGAATTCTACACTTTCCTTTATAAAAAGCATTAAGAGATAGTGCGGTATCAGTGTAATACAAGGTGAACTTCCAGATGTAATTAGTCATACCTGGGTAATTTCATATCAACCACTCAACAATGATTCAAATGTTGTCTATGTAGCAGGTTTTTATTTCACGGTGAATTTCACCAATTGGCTAGGTTTTGGTCATTTTTCTAGAAAGTATATAGTTAATTAGCCATTTTCCCTTTAAAAATTCACCTACTTTTAAGTTTTTTTATATAAACTGTGATTAAATTGATAATATTATTCAAAATTTACAATTTTTAATAGTAAATTATATGTTATTTAATTGAATATTTAAATTTCACATACTTCTGCACTTATGATTTTTTCAAACCAAAATAGTCACCTAAAAGACTATACATGGGTATAATATAATATATTTGAATCCTTAAAGAATACCCTGCTGTGTAGTCATGTGAAATCTATCTTCAATGATGTACCTTAGATAGGTTTCCAAGTTCAGGGTGAATGATCTTTTCCTGGATTTCGCTTGAATCTTTTGCTTCCATAGCTTTGAGATATTGTAGATGCTCCATCGATGTCTTGTTGTAGATTGGGATGCCATTATGTAGACTGTGATCGAGTTACCCAGATAAGGTCTGATTACATCCTTCATCAGCCTTTAGAATGTTGTTGGTCAGTTTCTGTGCCTGAATGGCATTACCACTTATTCATACGAGTCTCTTCGAGATTTGAAGGTTGGTCTCCAAGTGTCTTTTTCCTTTACTTAACCTTGTAATATCTTGACTTTAGGTCTGGCGTGGAGAAGTACTTATCTCCATACAGCTGGTTCACCAAATCTTTGATTCTAACAAGCAGGTATTGATATTTGATCTCTATCTTGTTCAATGCACAATAACTGACACACATAAAGGATACACCTTTCTTTCTTGGGTGGAAAACCTACTCCTAAATCACATGTGTAAAGTGTTAGGTGGTATGTGCACCTTGTCTATTAACTCTTGCAACTATTGTTTGTGTTTTGCATTCTACGAGATAGAGCTTCAATATGGTCCAATATTTGGCAAGACTAAATAGTAAATTCCTCTGTAGGTTGATGGTATGTTCAAATGCCCTTTATTGGAGGTAGTTCCATTGGTTTTTTCCTCAGAAAAAATATTGTAATTTTAGTAATATATTAACAAATTACATTTCACAGATGTGTTCTGAAAAAAATGCATTTCCATAGTCCCCATGAAGGGAGAAACTATGCAGCTTGGCAGTAGGGCTTGCTCTATCAAATATAGTCATACTGAAATAGAATGATGGATGAAAAAACCAAACAAAAGACTCAAATGTACATCAAGATCCTCATGGATCTCCATCCAACTCAAAACTAGTAAAGTCCCAAAAATATAGTTCTTTAAATATATATTCGAGTGTACTTTTTGTTTTGTTTTGTTTATTTTTTAATTTTATTCTAGGTTTTTGATTTTTCTTTAAATTAACTTAGACATTAGACAAATGGATCATGAACAAATTCATTTATTTGACCATCCACTTCTTCCAGAATGTACTAGGTCCCAGCATCCATATGCAGTCCAGATTTTGAAAGGCCATCACCATCCACGTTCCTTTCTCTATACACATGATGAAAGGAAAGAGGATTAAAAGCATTTACTCCATTCATCCTTATTAATGACAAGAGAGTCACCAAAAATTTGTAGACTGTGAGCACCGTTTTTGGCAGCAAGTATCAATAAAGTTTTAAAGCCATAAGTTCAGCTAGTTTATTGGTACCACTACTCAGTTCAGATTTAAATTGATGAGATGTGCATCTCGAAAATATATAACACTACCTGCCTTACATCACGATGTCTCCGTTTGACATGCCCTGTTAAATGAGCCCAGGAACCACTTTTATCAATCTGATTAATGACAATTTGTCTTGGCAGCCTCTAAATTGTGTGCTGCAGAAAACCTTTAATAATGGACATGCTCTGTATGGCACATTATATAGGGGGTATATTTAGGTCTTTGAAAATCTGAGCATTATGTGCTAACCAGATCCCCATACATGCCCTTTGGTGGTGATGCTTTGACCTTTTTCACTGCAGGATTGGTATAACACCATTTTAGAGCTTCATCAATTGTAGCACCTCTCCATACTTCCTTTAACCCTATGGTAGTCTCCAGTACTTTCCATACCTGTATAGAAAATGGCCACAATAATAACAAGTGAGCAATTGATTCATGTCATTCTTTACATAACATGCACCAGCCCTGTCCTTATTTTTCTCATCTTTCTAAGTTATACCAAGTGGATACATAATTTTTTAGTGCCAGCCACATGTACATGTGAGCCTTTAGTGGACATTTCAGTTTCTACAGAACTTTCCACCACCAAACAAAATGCCCTACACCCTCATTTAAGCTTAATGTATGATACCCATATTCAGGCATATAAACTCCCTTATATGTTTTACCCCCTCCACAATTCCTCTTTGTTTTCAGAGATTTGTATGTGACTGGATCTAAGCACAGTTATATAATACTCCAAATCATTTGCATCTCTTCCTTTCAGACCTAACATGCCTGTCAATTCCTGTTCTTGTTGCCATAATACATATCATTGTTAAATCTGGGTTAGCAATCTGTACAGAAAATGGCCATGATAATAATAGGTGAGCAATTGATTCATCGCATTCTTTACATAAAATGCATGAGCTTGGTCCTTGTTTTTTTCATCTTTCTAAGTTATACCAAGTGAATACCTGATTTTTGAGTGCTAGCCACATGCACATGTGAGCCTTTGGTGGACATTTCAGTTTCTACAGAACTTTCCACCACCAAACAAAATGCCCCACACCTTCATTTAAACTTAATGTATGATACCCATATTTAGGCATATAAACTCCCTTACATGTTTTACGTCCTCAACAATTCCTCTTTGTTTTCAGAGATTCATAAGTGACTGGATATAAGCACAGTTATATAATACTCCCAATCATTTGCATCTCTTCCTTCCAGACCTAACATGCTTGCCTATTCCCAGTCTTGTTGCCATATCATTGTTAAATCTGGATTAGCAATCTGATTGATGGACATCCCTCCTCGTTTAGCTTCTCAATCAAATTGTCAGGTAATTTGTAGTTCTGTCCACTGCCTACACACTGGTCTGAGCCAACTCGAATTCTTGCACCGTTGCCTAACCTGTAGACAAGCCAATTACCAATTAATGGAAATGCTGAAACCATTGCTCTCCAGATGTTGGATCCATTTTGCCATTATTTTATGGGTTCCTGATCCAATTTTCTACAGAGTCCAGAGTAATATATTTTTGAGTTATGATCTCCCACCAGAGTCTGGAGCATTATTATCATATCACTTTAACAAATTTTGCAGTTGTTAATTCTCTTTGATAATCTTTATAGCTAAACATTCGATATTAGGCAATCAAGCCTCTTGCAATTTTAAAAAGTACAAACTTTTGGTAAGCATTTATTAGCCTCTTAGCCTATACTGCTGTCATGATAAGAGTTATTGAGTTGGTTTTGTATCTCGAATTGAGAAGAAATCTCTTACCATCTTTGACAAATTTGTATTGATCTCTGAGCTCAACATGTACATTCCACATGTATGTGATTTTTTACAGATCCCATATATTTCGAGTGGTACATCACAATCAACATTGACATACTTGTGTGCTAAGTTGCACAAAATGTGGAAACATGTACTAGTATTGGAAACAAGAATGCTTGGAAATGTGACCCCCCAAAATGGGTATGCCATGGGAAACATGGTGTGTGTGTGTGTCTAGACCCCTCTCTCTCTATATATATACCCCCCCCCTAAATAACACATTATATTGCAAGAAAATTAGAATGGTAGGTTGATTTGTTGTTAGGTTTAGAATCAAACTAGAGGTTAATTTGTCTACATTTTCCATAGATTAGGGTTTTTTAGACTTCCTACGGTACAGATTAAAGTGTCTATTTGATAAATTTAAGTGAGGTGCGTGAAATTAATTTCATGAGAATTAAAAAGTGCATTAATGCTCAACGTCTTATCTAAGTCAATGTGGGCCCTTGGATTAGATGTCTTTTCACTTACCCCTAGCATCCAAACAAAAAGGCAAGGGAAGGCATTTCATTCTTCACCTTAATGAGCAATTTTGGAGAGGAAGTCGAATTGGAGACAGAGAAAAGCTTGGCATGAATTCCAATGCACAGGTACAGGAGTCTTTTCAGACCGTACAGCAATTAAGACATGAATTTTGAGGATTCTTGCACAAGTTTCAAGGCAGTGTTCAGGGCATGCTTTTTGAGGCAAGTACAGGCAGCTGTACTGTAGGCCATACACAGTCAGTACAGTGTGATTCTCCAGCAGACTGGGCATGGGTTTCTAGGCTGATTGGGCACAAATTTCAAGGGTGAATTTTGTTGGGTGTTACTGGCATGCAAACTGAGGTAGCAGACCATATTGACAGCACACAATTCGAGGAAGAATTGGCTGTATGTTTCAGGCTGTCCGTACAGTACCTTCAGCACGCATTTTGAGGAGGATTTGCACAGATTTCGAAGTGGATTGGCATTGAAATCAAGGCTGGAAATTTTGTCTACTTGGTTGAGATAAGTTGTACCTGCTGTAGCATTAATTTTTACTGAAGAAATAAATTCCTCTCTCTCTCTCTATCAGGTTTTCGCATTCTGGGTGTTTCCTGGGCATTTGCCGAAAAATACTTGTGTCCGAACTTTTCATGGTGCGCACTTTGTTTTTAAATTTCTGCGTGGAAAATATTATGCTCATCTTGTGTTTCATAGTGTGAAGTTTTGGTGTAAAAACAACTCATTCGCAGCACACAAATAAACTGGGTTGGGCATTTAACTCTTCAAAATATGACTTGAAACCAGTATGGGATTGAACACACCAAAAACTTTCATCCATCGACTCTTCTATTACTTTTGTTGGTTGGAACTTAACTGGTTTCTTCCCTTGATGCAGGTACAAACGTTTTTCTTTATCATGGTTGATTCTTTTGTAGTGTTGACACTGTGACCTACCATTATTTTGCTTATCCTCATTTGAATCAAGTGACCCAAAAATCCTGTGTCGGCAAAAACATCCGAGTATGAACACTCCCATAGCTACTTTGATAAAAAAAATGACATATTCTGAATGCATGGGGAGTGACAATTTTAAGGCCATTTCTTCTCCTAGAATACACTGTTTACGAAGAATGGATCCTTTCATTTGTAGCTAAAAAAGTACTGGCTTTCAAAGTTTTTAATATTTATAGAAAGGTAATAATAAAACATAGCTACACGGTTTTGAAGCATGATAAATGCCAGTATAAAACCCATACTGTCCTATAATAATAAGTTTACAGGAAATATTTATCTTATATCATTCAGAATTCTATTATGGTTTAAAAAGCACTGCATTTTCAAATTTTTTCGAGCCAAGGCAATATAAAACTTGGTATTGTAGAAAATTATTGCATAAACTGAAGTTACAGAATATTATTGCCCTGCACCTAAAACCAATTTGTACATCAATCTGGCTAGCAAATGCCTAAAACCAATTTGTACATCAATCTGGCAACTATCAACTGTTAAAACACAGCAAGATTCCAGAACTGTTACAAGGAGCCTCGCTCAATGATTTTACTGCCTTAGAAAAAAAGTGATGAGTGAAGATGCACCCTTTCAAGGTAAAGGCTATACACACAATGCTGTTCATCACTGTGGAATAAATTTTTCCAATTGATATTGTATGTGGTATCCTTTTGGAAAATGGGCATGGTTGTACTGCTAGAGGATACAAGTGGTCTTTATTAATTTGCATGTGTGAATTTATCCCGACCCTTGTATTTTGGGATGTGGCATGTTTTGAGTTGATCTCTGTTGCCCAAAGCAGTTGTAAATCTACTAGCCAGTTTAATCATGGTATTGACATGTGTAACGTCCCCGACCCTCCGACCGGCGAAGAGGATGCTACCATGCCATTAGCCAACCGGGCAACTAGCCCCATGAACATGTACATACATATAAACTGAAGTAAAATGCTTGGAAGTAAAAACATGCAGAGATGTATAATTGCTTAACATACAGCGGAAGCAATCCATACATTCAAGCATTCGACATGTTCATCGTAATTCATTAAACAGTAAATATAATTTTAGGAATGATATAGGCAAGAATACTTATCTTATGAAGAATTCGTCCCGCAACCAGCTACGTCGCTGCAACATTCCACCCAACCATAGGCCAGTGTGCTCCTTAATCTCTCAGCAACATTGCCACCCCCGAGCTGGGCATGATTCCCCAAGGAATAAGGAACAAGCAGGCTTACACATAGCCAAGGATACACAAATCAGCCAAGCCAACACAGTTGGGTTTATTAGGCCATCAAGGAGCTGGGAAAAACTAAATGCTACGCTGGTGAGCTCATTGAAGGGCTAAGGACACCTACACCAGAACTAGCCTGACTTCTAGGACACCCACACACACCCAACACAAGGAAATTAGTCCCTTCTCTGCTACACGGTCCTTCATGCCCTGACCTCCCTTCCAGTGCTATTCAGGGGTTGTGGAGAAGAAAGCCAGCCCTCTAGCTCTGTTTGTGTGGCTCTCCAAACACACCAGGTTTATCAAGCATACTCCAACCTTCATTTCCACTCCAACATAGTCCGAAGACCAACCATTGCATACACGCAGCAAAACCAAGCCATTCACAGCGTGACTGGGGAAATTGATCCCTGAGTCGTTCTTGGCCCTATCGTGGCCAAAACGACTCAATAATAACCCACAGCAGCTCAAAAACGTAAATGAGGCCACAACGAACGAAAAACGTGGGGAAAACAACAGCCACGGGGAATACACAGCCCGGAGTTGGAAAAAGAAAAGTCAGACTCTCAGCTTGGACAGGGGAACATATACCCAGACCACCAATTGGTAAGAAAAACACACACCCACAGCGGAAATCGCGAATGGCTCCTTCATAGAGGAATCGTGGATGATAGCAAACGACATTCCCCAGCTCTCTGCGTGAGGAAAAAATGATGAAGAATCCTATGCGTGAGGTTAGGCAAGAATGGAGTAATGGGTAGTAGTTTTCCTGTCCACGTGAGGATGAAGAGTCTGCTAGTGGAGTGGGCGTGTGGGCAAGGACTGACAGTCCTGCCACCCACTACTTCCAGCAATAACTGCCCAACTAACATCAGGGCTTTTAGTGTGGTAGTTGACACATGGATTTTCCCCATTTGCTCAAGGTTTAACAATCCCCCCCCCCCCCTTATCCTTAGGAAAATCATGCCCTTTTTATCATGGTTGCATAGACATAGCTGGTTGGGGTTCATTTTAGTAAAAGTGCATATTTACATGATGCCAAAATTGTGGTGTGCCGTATATCACAATATACCATCGGTGACGATTTTAATCGCCGAAACATAACACAACCAAATCGATGGTGGGGCTTTTGCCTTTAGCTCCACACCAATATTAATTACAATATATACATCATATACATTTAATGCAAACGGGTCAAAACCGGGGTGTTACAACATGTATTCATTAGCTGAAAACCTCATGAAAAGCTTAGTCCTGTGTTCTTAACTCAACACATTTGTTTCATTCACAACCGCAGCTCTATGAAATAATTTACATTTATTGAATCAACTGTAAGGCTTATGAATTTATTGAATAACTACTGCAAAATCTAAAGATCAAGCTGTGAGGAAATCTATTATCTCAATCTGGATCAATTACTGACAAAATCTTGTACACAGCCATGCAACGTGAGTTGACTGTTGTACTTAGATTTTTGGCTTTATTTGCATTTTTCAACATAAAGCTGTCACAATGATTGATCATTTCTAAAGATCCTTTTTGAGGTTTCGTGCCATTAATGAGTAAGGTGATTGGGGTTTTATTCTACTGGGTAGCAACATACAGCTGTCACAATGATTGATCTTTTTGAGGTTTCATGCCATTAATGAGTAAAATGATTGGAGTTTTATTGCATTCACCTGATATACAATATCTACAAGATCCAAATGCTGATAAGTTACAAGATGCACAGCAAGGGATTTGATAAGCAATGTTGTACAAGTTTCACAAAAAATCATTCTTAAAATTATTGCCAAAAAATTATCACAAGTTACAACATGCACAGCAAGGGATTTGATAAGCAAAGTTGTACAAGTTTCACAAAAAAGACATTCTTAAAATTATTACCAAAAAATTATCATGATTGTAAAATGTGTCTTCTAATCAAACATGTTGTAATACCATAACATTAGTATTCAAGGAGAAAACTCACAGGTAAAAACATTTTAAATAAAAAATTATCATAAAGTTAAATAGAGAAATAGATGTACTCAGTGATGCATTGCCTGGGATGGGGTAATTTCTTCTGTGGGACACGGGAAATGTTTGGGGACATACCTGGATGCGCTCAAGGGACGTCCCCAAAGTTTTGGGAGCCACTCGGTGCTACCCATTATATTTTTGCTGTTTTTTCAGAAAAAGAGTTTTCACTAACAAAAACAGCAGAAAAGGAGAAAGAGACAAATGTAAACCTTATTCTTACGATATTTATTTTCTTTTCAAAACTGCCTTTACAGGGAAACCACCCCTGCCCTCAAACTCATGATTTTACAAGATTTTCTACCTGAGAGTAAAGGAGGCAGCAAACAAATGGTGACTGAACAGTGAAAGATGCAGCAAATAGTGTAGTAAATTTTTAGTTTTCAATATGACGACATTGTAGATTCTAGATCTATGGAATTTGATTCTCATTTCTGGTTCATTGTTTGCAGAATGACTGCACCTGAATCTGTTGTTAAAGGTTTGAATTCTATCTTTTCTTGTGCCAGTTGTTAGCTGTCCATTCTGCCGTCCTTTCCCTTGCCCGTGTCCCTGGATTCCCTGGCAGACATCTCCACCAGTATTTTCCGAGACACCTCCCACCTTGACACCTAGGTCCGTTCCCACATGCCCCCATCGCCAACATTTTGGAGTAACTATGATAGTAATTTAAACCATAAACTCATATTTACAAGGGTAGTTAGTGAACATATAAGTCAGAAGATGCAGGCTTTTACAGTAGTTCTGGAAGTTCATTTTTTCTTTTGATATAATACGGTAGCTATATTCTTATACAGTTGCATGTGGTATTATATCCTGGCTTTAAACAGCTTTCAGGTTCCCATCGATTTGAGCTATTTAGGCTTTATTAAATATGCACCCGTCCAATTTTGCAAGGCTCTGAATGTTATTTTTTGTGTTGTGCTTGTAGACTATGATTCATCTGTATCTGTGCCTCCATAATATTCTAGAATAGTCTGTGATTCTTTTTCCTGCGTTCAATATGGTGCAAATTTGACATTATTCCTTTCTAAGGCAGTGTATAAAAGTTATAACACGTTAAGAGGTTTGTTGTATTCTAAATGATCCTTTTGTCTACACTGTGTCGTGCATATTTTGAATCTAAAAGAATTGCAGGAGAGCAGGCATAATCTTGAAATAATTTAGAATGACAAATGTTATACTGCGTTCATCCTGTAAAAAGTGTGGTCTCAATTATACATTAGTGAATTTTTAATGTTATAACTTATAACTTATCTGATATTTTAACTAATATTTAGAAATGTGATAATTTAGTGGTCATATCTGAATTGTTATTGATAAGTGGATGGTATTTTGGAGTAGTAAAATGGAGGGAACATAATATTTCCCAATGAATCTTATTGGAAATATATATGCAGATATGGTGCAGATATTTCTCGTGGTGTTGCAGAGCTTCATGCAGCAGGTGTCTCATGTATGAATCTGAAACCATCCAATCTTCTTCTAGATGCAAGAGGGCGAGCAGTGGTTTCTGATTTTGGTCTTCCAGAAATTTTGAAGAAACCTCAATGCAGAAGATCTCGCTCAACCCCAGAGGATGACGTGACAAGGACACACTCGTGTGTGGAGTGTACTATGTTGAATCCCCACTATACAGCCCCGGAAGCTTGGGAACCACTCAAGAAGTCTTCTTTGAACATCTTTTGGGATGAGGGAAATGGAATTTCTTCAGAGTCTGATGCCTGGAGTTTCGGTTGCACCTTGGTTGAGATGTGCACTGGAGCAATTCCGTAAGTTATATTGTGTCTATCGTTATGTTTGTGGTTGAGCAGTCCAATGCCTTTTGTTCTGTAATGGGCAAACATGGTGCCCTCTATATGAAACACACTTGCTAGATATCTGATGAGAATTGTTATGCAGGTGGAATAACCTAAGTTCAGAGGAGATCTATAGGGCTGTTGTCAAGGCTCGGAGGCAGCCACCAGAATATGCTAGTGTTGTGGGTGTTGGAATCCCGAGAGAATTGTGGAAGATGATTGGTGAATGTTTACAGTTTAAACCTTCAAAGAGACCCACTTTTCATGCCATGCTATCCATATTTCTACGCCATTTGCAGGAGATTCCTCTTAGCCCTCCTGCAAGCCCAGACAAGTAAGAGTGCAGTGGGGTGTTTTATGTTGCAATTCAAGGACTATTTTGATTAGTTTAATTTTTACTTATGGTATATTTGCTTGACGCAACTGATGTGCGGTGTACTCAATATGTACTTTTACAGTTTGCTCACAGAATTGTTATTCACTGTGTTGCTTGCTAGTTACTATACTGCTAAGAGCATACGTCAGATGGTTCAGTTAAAAGCAGTAATGACTTTCACCATAGAATGTAGAAATGAGTTGAATAACTTTCTAATATCTATCCATATTAAACAAAATAAATAGATCAGTCCAGTGTAGTCAGACTTCTGGGAGGCTTGTCTAGTCAGCTGATTCTGGTCGAGTCACCTGCCAGATGAGTACTTGGCTGAGACTTGGCCTGTAGACTCGGGACTCGCCAAACTCGTGGGAAACTCGCTACTTGCCTCAGACTTGCTTGGACTCACCTCAGACTTGGAAATTTTATTTTAAATTTTGGTTTTAGCAGTCTGTGGAGGCTTCCATCACAGCCTACAGGCCTGTAGGCTGTGATGGCAGGGTAGGCCTGTGGAGGCTGTCATCACAGCCTACAGGCCTGTAGGCTGCCCAGTGGCAGCCTACTGGGAAGCCTCTACAGGCCTGTGTAACTTATCAGCCTAATATAATTGATCTTGGTACTATTTGGAATTTTTCAAGGAATCATCTTTCAGTTCACTAATTTGCATACAAATATGGATTTTCAAATGTTTTATTATCATTTTTTATGAGATGATCTAATGAATTTCTGCATAGAATGTGGTTTTATAACTTATATGGATTACAAATGTCATTATTATATTTTTTGTGCACAAAATTTACTATATTTTGAATTTTTTAATTATTTGGCAAGTCTTATCCGAGTGGCCGAGTTGGCTGAGTCCCAAGCTAGCCGAGTCTTTGCCGAGTCTGAGTCTGTCAACATTAGATCAGTCAGGTGGAGAAAAAATTATGATTAATGATGGACTGAGTTTTATTGGGGTATTGTAAATCGCAATTTTGTTGTGCTTGGCTTGATACCGTGAAACCATATTTTGAACGAGGCATACTGCTATTTGCAATAAAACTTAATTGCAACAGCATTATCGTTATTTTTCATTGAGCTGAGAGTAAGACTGGAGTCTATATTTTTTTGAGGGTAGAAACTCATAGCCATCATGGTCATTCATTGCAGTGATCCGTCAAAGGATTCTGTTCCTACTGGGACAAAGCCCTCTCCTTCATCTGTCTTGGAATTTGTACAGGACACGCAAAATGTCCTTCATCGTATGGTCTCAGAAGGGGATGTGAAAGGGCTTAGGTGATTTACCTTACTCTCCAAATTTTTATTTGCTTGCACGAGTTTTTAGTCAAATGGTTTTGTCATTTATATGGCTATAGTTTTATCTTTGACAGTGAATGTATTTCATTTTATTATGCAGAGATTTGCTTGCAAGAGCTTCTTCTGGAAAGACTGGAAGTTCAGTGGGTGCTCTTCTAGATGGCCGCAATGCTGAGGGACAAACTGCCTTACATTTGGCGTGCATGAGGGGTTATGCAGAACTTGTTGAAACTATTTTAGAGTACCCTGAAGCGGATGTGGAAGTTCTGGACAAGGATGGAGACCCCCCAATTGTATTTGCATTGGCTGCTGGAACACCCGACTGTTTAAAAGCCCTGATAAAGAGAGGAGCAAATGTGAATGCAAAGCTAAAAGATGGCCTGGGCCCTTCTGTTGCTCATGTTTGTGCTTTTCATGGGCAACCCGACTGCATGCGGGTAAGACTTTCAAGTTTTATTCAAGATAGTTTAACAGGGATAGAATAATTTTTAACTGTTTCTTTTACATTATGTTTTGTTGGGCTTAATGACATCAATTTGTATATCCAGTAATTTCTTTGCAAAGCTGTTAACTAACTTTAGACAACAGGAGCTTTTGTCGGCGGGGGCTGATCCTAATGCCATAGATGATGAGGGTGAGACTGTGCTTCACAGAGCTGTTGGGAAGAAGAACACTGATTGTGCAATTGTGATCTTGGAAACTGGAGGATGCAAGTCAATGGGCATTTTGAATTCGAAGGAAATGACGTATGTATTTTCATCTTCCTTTCCTAAATAATACTGCACTTTCCCTGTGTAATACAGAGAGCATGCCGGAGATATATAATCAGTCTGTAGAGTCATTGCAGTTTGCATAAGCAAGGAAGGCATTTAAAAAAACCTATTGTACAGAAAATACGTTTGAATAAATTTTTTTCAATTCTATTTGTTTCATTGTTCAGGTTCTGGTTAAAAATCAATATTTTTGGAGAAGATAAGAATTCATTTTTGTTTTGTTGTCTTTTCCTTTCCTCGAAATATTGCTATTTCTATTACATCAGATAATTAACATACAAAAACTGTTTGACTCACATGATATACATTGTGGTTAAGAGGGTCAAACTAATCTGCATTTGAATATGCCATAGGTCTCTCCTGCAGTAACCGATTACAAAGATACGTTTGCGTTTGTTTTACAGGACCTGCAATACTTTGATTTTGGTAGGTTTGAAGCCTACTTTCATGTCCTCAGGTCTGCAATGGACTCCACCTACCTTGTATGAGGACCACAGGTCAGCTGCAGACTTCACAAATTCTCTTTGAAATCCCCCATTTCATGGTCGAGTCTACGTGCATTGATTGGAGAAGCAATCCTGCAACTTTACCTTCATGCCTATTATAGATCCTACTGATCTTATGTGAGGGTTGCATGTATGCAGTGGGACCTGCCTGCCTGTAGCACAACCTGCCATCCCTTTGCTGAACCTGCAAAACTGCACAGAAGTGCTTTGGTACATGTAGGCCAACTGCAGAGATTGTCTGTCCTCTGTGGAATTGCAAACAATGGGATTCCGATATTTGCTATTTTTTCACTAAACTGGCTAATAAAATTTTCACATATCTTATCATACTCAGGCTGCAAGTTCTTCCAGCTTTTTCTCTTTTCTTGCCTTCCTGAACTAGCGCCTCCCTACAGGTTCCTGCCCTTTATCAAAGACTTCCATCTTGTGCTCTTGTATTTTGGGACTGTGGGATCCTTTGGCTTGATGATCATCACTCAACATTTCGTCATTTTCTTGGCCTGCTACTGAACTTCATCTAGTACCACCTAAAGCATTGTAATGTTCTGATATTATCTTTTGAGGTGTGCTCTAAGGACTCTGGTCAGTTTGTCTGACTCTAATGAAAAATCCACCAGAAGTAAGCCAAAAGGATGGAGAAGGAGCAGTGTGCTTCCCCATTACCAGGTTACACCTTGATTCCCATCAATGAATAATGGTTGTAATTTTAGCAACTAGCAGACTACAGGGAAATGTGAACCTTTCTTGTCTCTTAAATGGATAATTGGATTGCTAAACAATGATGGAAGGTGGGTTGCAACTATTTGAGTCAATCTTTCTCTTGAGTGGTGTGATAGTCAATGATGATGATGCTTGAAGAGGTTGCATTCCATGTTTTGCCTAGAAATTAAATTCTAGAGACAAATAATTATGTAGCTGTCAGATAGTTCAACAACTTTAAGCTTTTGATTTGCACTCGTCAATGTAACACGCAATCCAACAAATAATTTAACGGTTAACCTGGAGTTTGATGGCTTAAGCATTTTGATTTGCAACATAGACATTATATATAGATTCTGCAAGGTTCAAATAACATTGGTTTGGTATATCTACTTACTCGAAATGTTGCTCATATGGACTTGATTCAAATTATGTCCACTCATAAGTTGATTTGCTTCTGTACACATGATTCTATTGTGAATCATCAAATAGTGAAGATAGGCCACAAATTCAACAGTGATGATCTTATGGTAGTCTATAGTATATACTGGTGTTACAAGGTGTATGAGCTTGGCAGCGATTAGTAGTTTGCCATGTTCAATATTTTTGACACTTCACTATTCCTTGTAATATTTACTGTAATGCCCTCGTAATTTTCCTCTTGCCTTTATAATCCTGTGGTATTATGCTGCTTGAACCGATATTTGTCCAATGTCAGCAAAATAAGCTTTGTCAAACATAAGTTTTGAACCTTAAATGGAAATAATATTTCTCTAACATAAGTTTTGAACCTTAAATGGCCAAAGGATGGCTTGTGATCAAGGACTTGGAATCAGGGAAACTTTGAAAAGTGTGTGTGGCCAAAGGCCTGTATGTGGTCAAGGACTTGCAATTAGAGAAACTTTGATAACTGTGTGTGGTCAAAGCTAGAATCAATGGAAGTGCCCAAGAAAGGCCTCTGATACTGATATAATGACGATAGCTTCTATACAAGAAAATATCCAACATAAGAAGGAAAAATAGTTCAAATCCATATAAGATTGGTAATGGATGAATGCTTTGATACAATAAGCCTTTTGACGATATACTTGTATGTATTGACTAGTCATGAAGGTGAAGGGTTGTGTCTCGTGCTAGTATATACTGGCATTACAAGGTGTACAAGCTTTGCATTGATTATTAGTTGGCCACGTTCAATAATTTTCATATTTCACTATTCCTTGTAATATTTACAGTAATGCCCTTGTAATTTTCTTCTTGCATTTATAATCCTTTGTGTTATTGTGTTGCTTGAAATTATATTTGGTTTGAAAGAATCTTTCTCAAACATAAGTTTTGAGCCTTAAATGGCCAGAAGCCGGTATGTGGTCAAGGACTCTGAATCAGAGAAACTTTGATAATTGTGTGTGGCCAAAGCTGGAACCAATGGAAGTGCCCATGAAAGGGCTTCAATACTAACTAATATAATGACAATAGCTTCTATACAAGTAAATATCCAATATAAGAAGGAAAAATAGTTAAAATCCATATAAGATGAATAATATATGATTGATAATGAATTACTGATTTGATACAATGAGCTTTGTGACATTATACTTATATGTAGTGGCTAGTCACGGAGTTTTATTAATTATTATTATTATGTAATTATATTCTTTACACTTCATTTGTTTGGATGAATCAAGAAGTGAGCCATCTCCATGCTAGCCCTTTTCTTCCATTCTACTACATTTTTAAAATTTTTATTATTATTTCCAAGTAATTATCTAAGGGCAAATCCCGAGGCTCTTCCCCTCATTTCGAGGATGGTACTCGGGGTAAACCATCGATTTTTCAGGGCACATGGCCAAGTCAACAATAGGGCTCGAAGCTGTTACAAAAATATACTCATTATGATGTTAGCATGTCACTTACATGAATAGAACTTGGGTGGGAAGGATAACACTACATCCGACAACCATTTGGGCTAGACCCAATTGGCAGACTACATTTTGTTGTGGGAGTGTAAGGAATGCTTTTACGCTAAGAGATGCCTTGAGATAAAGGAAATGATTGGAAATCATTGTTAGTATATTCACCTCAAACATTATTCCTAAGACACTTGATCTTCTTGTTGCTTTGATTTTTCATAATGGATTTGAATTCTCCAAACTTTCCAGACACCTTATTCTTAGAATTAATGGTGTATATCCAAAGAAAGCAAGAAAATAAAAAATCAACATTGAAGGTTAAGAAGTACTTGGCTCTACCAGTAGAAGATGTAGGCATATGGCCACAAATATCACTATAAATAACATAAGAGGTTGAGAATCTCGCCTCACTTTAGCCTTAGTAAAGGACTTGATGACGTATCCCCATTACACACCCCTTGCAGATACCATTGGGCAATTCAACTTGTAAATGATCATCGACCAAATGTTGTTGACTCATATGTCACAAAGATGCAAAGTTGTTGTGATCAAGACATTGATGCCACAACATGTTGGCGTCATCGACATTGGCTACCATAGCAAAAAGGTCCTTTCCATCCTGGCATAGTCATTTTCCCTAGCTTGTACGTATGATCGGATTCATCACAATATCTTGAGGCAACCACTTTGAAATCATCATTCATATCCTTTACAATCCATCCATCCATCCAAGTATAATTCAATCTCTTTATTGGTGTGTGTAATGTGGTAGATAGAAAGAAGCTTTAGTCCAACACCTAGAATATGAAGAAGATCTCAAAACATAACTTTATCCATGACAACATCACCACAAGATGCACTTTATAAGGTTGAATTGTCACCAATAGCTACTTTTTCTCCACTGTGTTGTTCCCTATTGTCAAAGAGAAGGTGTTTATATTTAATCATATGTTGAGTATTTGCACAATCAACGAGCTTCTCTTTGAGAAGAGGAGGAGAAAAATGCAGAATGCATTGCTAGATGTGCATTGTGAGAAGGCCCAACGTTTTCATTGAAAAGCTTCTCAATATTTACTACATATCTTTCTAGCTCTTCCATTTTTGAAGATGAGGAAGTCAAGACTTGAAGGGATCTCCCTTCATAATGTTAGCTTTTGGTGTTACTTCGAAAGTGTTTACAACATGTGTTGGGGTACTTCTTAAGATATGGGGTGCATGGTGTATGGTTAGCCCTTGATTGGTCAGTGATGGACTTGCACATTTTAGGTGGCATACTCTTTGGTTGCTAGACCTCATATGGATGCTTGATTGACATTTTCCCTTGTAGTGTTGGAGATCTTCAGGTAGCCTTGTGACATTCTACATGTTGGTCACATGGAAGAGGTTGCTTGCTTGGAGAGCGCCTTACAATGGAGGAGTGTGGTATTCTGGAGGAGGACGCGGAGCCCTAGACAACATTGGATTGTTTGACATCACCTTGGATTGTGTACGACATCACCTTGGAGCTTGACATCAGTACCCTAGGAGTGTAGCTCTTCATGTGTGCAAGTCTACTTGTTTGTGGTCTGTTTCATGTACGGATTTAGGCCCACTTTTGTATGTTGATTTTTCCTAAGCAACATCGAGAGCCATTCTCTGGGAGAATGGAGGCACTTGGTCAATTACTAGGAAATTAAGGAGGCACTTGGTTAGTTACCTGGAAATTAACCTAGTCTGAGACTGTGGCCTCAGCCTGGGGCTGAGGGCCATTCTCTGGGAGAATGGAGGCACCTGGTCAGTTACTAGGAAATTAAACTAGTCTGGGACTGGGGCCTCAGCCTGGGACTGAGGGCTATTCTCTGGGAGAATGGAGGCACCTGGTCAGTGTCTAGGAATTTAACTTAGTATGGGACTAGGACCTCATCCTGGGGTTGATGGCCATTCTCTGGGAGAATGGAGGCGCTTGGTCAGATACCAAGTATTTGACATTGAGTCATCTGACGCAGCGTGGGGCTGAGTCACCTCGTCACTTACCAGGTCATCACCATAAGCCCTAGACTGGGTTTGGGCAAGTGATGTACTCCTCTCCTTGATCTATGGGCTATGAGACCTTCTCTAGGGAATAGCTACCCCTAGTTGAAAGACCTAGCACCTGATCTTGGTGGCAACGAGGAGATCAAGATAAAGCATATAATAATTCTCTTTATTTATGAAGATGCACTTTGAGTGGGCATGAATGAATCATGAGGACCTTGAAGAACTTTTGAGACAACTTGTTGTGGTCACAAAAACACTTGAAGGACCATGTAACCCTTGTCTTGGTCCAAGTGACCATCAATGAAGGACCAAATGGCACAATACAAACACCAAAAAGACCTTTGAACCACAAAACATTAAAAGTCAAGGGTCAAAGATGAAGAAGAATGGAAGCCCTAATGCCAACTTCCTAATTACATGGAAACATGTTATGTTTGATGGACTATAAATGAAGAATAGTTGCAGTTTTGCAAATCATTTGATCATCATCCAAGATCACTTGACTGCACCAGAAAGAACATCTCGGTGGCTGAGGTCTTCTCCTTCATCGCAGCTGTGTTTGACTGAGGAAAATTCGTGGCTGGGTTTTATTCTTTGTCTCTTCCCTAACGTGGCAGCTCTAAGCCTGCTAGGGCTTGTTCCTTCACTGTACATCTCAGTCATGGTGGAGGGTGCATACAAGTCTCGGTGGTGAGGAGCAGTAGCAGCAGAGCTGCTACAGCTCACGGTGGAGGTAGCAGCAGAGGGCGGTGACATAACTAGGGTCTGCTACACTAGCACCCTAGCTGCCCTACATATACTACAGCACCCTGAGCCCTACTAGGGCATTGCTCCCTTGCTCCTGAGCCCTATTAGGGCTGATGCACTACAGCAGCAGCCTTCGCTGAGCTGGCAGCAGGTACAGTCACAGCAGCACAGAAGGTACAGTCAATGCAGCAGGTAAAGTCCACATGGCAGCAGCAGGTACAGAACACGTGGCAACATCAACAGTAAAGTATAAGCCTGTTAGGGCTTACTCAGTTTAGAAAATTTTATTTACATTCATCTCAGAGTTCTGTGAACAAATTCTCTGCTCATGTACAAACTCAGTTATCTCATTTAGAGGATGAATTATTAATGCTTTGGGTTTTTTGTCCTTGAAAGGTTTCCCCGTGAAAAATCTTGTGTTCAATTGTGTGGATGCTTGTTATACTACTGCATTTGTTCTACTGCGGTACTATCTCTCTTATAGTCTGCAAATTTTGAAAATATCATACGTCAAATTTCAACATTGTATTGATGGCCTCTCTTACCTCTCATATATATAAAGGAAGGAGAGATTCCTTTCATTGTGTGTCATTTATGTTTAGAGATGTGAGGAGAAGAGCGCCTTGGTTTCTTTCTCTGTCTCTTGGGAATTTTTCTGTCTTTTCTCTCTCTTGGTTTTGGAGCAGTAGGGTTCTTGGGGGATTCTTTGGATGTGCTAGGGTTAGGGTGTTACCCTAAGAAGATTAAGGAGCTTAGGTTTGTGTGAAACCTTAGGGTAGAAGGAGCTTATACTAGTTGGAGAAGAAGAGGAGAGAGCAGACAGTTTGCTTGGAGCCAAGGAGGCTTGCTAGTGTTGATGATAACTTGTGGAGGATATTTGGAGGCATGGTTTTCTCTAGCTAGGGTTTTGGGGAGCTAAAAGATTGTACCAGCATTGGGATGAGGCTATATCGAATGCACATGTACTTCTCCTTTATAGATACATATATATGAAATTTTCTGCTATCCAAAATTGTTTTCTTGCAGATTTGATTTTTAGCAATCCTTATCTTGATGGTTTGGTGATTTCAAGCACCTGTAGGTCATGGTGATTTGACATAATTTAAGGCTATTGAAATTGATATTGAAGATATTATGGCAGATTTATTGCTGTAATTAGCACTGTCTTAAAGTGAATTTCAGATGTATTTTATGCATGATAAGATTGCCCCAGAGGGCTGAAACTGTTGGTACACATTTGGTATCTTTTCTCTTGGATTGCCTTGTTGATTGGGGTTGAAAAGAAGTGAAATATTTTTCGTTGTTTGTTACTATAAATTATATTTTAGATTTGGCCCAGGTCTGTAAATTCATAAGGACTATGTCTAGGAAAGATGTGAAATTTCTGAAGTTGCATTAAAGCTTGAATTTTGGAAATTTTTACACTTATGAGAATCATTGCATATGATTCTTTTCTAGGATTTTGACTATTATTCTTTATTTCGATCAGAGTCGGATTTAGAAGGGACAATATATTTTAAATGGTCTTGATCTAGGTGGTAGTTCACTTATATTCCTTAAGGTAACTTGATGCTGGATAAGATTGGAAAAAACGTCCTCAAGAGGAGTTGTGGCACCCTTGACAAATAAAGTGATATTATAAAGTATTATACCAAAAGTCATGAAAAATGGAGATAAATTATTTAGAAGAATACTTACATTTTCCTTTCATCTTGATGTTATGATGTCAATGTTCAAGTATTAAACATTGCAATGTACTCCTCAACAATGCTAAAGTCACCCATGTTAAGATATGAAAGTTAGATTTTGAGTTGGTTGCCCGGAGTGATATGCATTATTACAACGAGATTCTTGCACCTTTGTTGTGTGTAGTATGATGATTCAAGTCTAGCTTGACATATAGAGTGACTAGTGCAAGAACATTGTCCTTTTTCAAATGTCTGAGGTCATTGCTGGTATCATTAGCAATAGAAAAATGCTTTACCAAATATATCCCATAAACCTTTTCTTCAAATAAGGGGGATTTATTTGATCTGCCCAAGTATTATAATTAGCTCCATTCAAGCGGAACATTAACTTTGGATCCATTAGGGCCTAGAGACAACAAGAAGAAGTCTTTGTATGAAGAATGAAGCCTTCAGGACTAGGTCACTTGACACGGGACACAGAGGACACAAAAATACGAGTGTCCGATAGGGACACGACAACCCCCGGTATTAGGACATGAAGGACACATTATATATATATATATATATATATATATATATATATACATTTAGATCCAAACTTTTGTAGAAACTAGAATATTAAATATTCAATAGAAATTACAATCAATACACATTACAAATTCACAAATTACAATGCATATGTCAATGATAGATCTAACTGAAACCCTCATTAGCGAAAAAGGGATAGGCCTTACTCCAGTATTGAAAAAGGGAAACGACTGGTGATTGGCTTACCCTCCCCCACTATTTGATGCCCACGAGAGGCATAAGAAAGCCAACCAAAATAGGACTTTCTATTTGATTCGATTACATGGATAAGGCGTAACCTCCCCTATGTGAAATGAATCCCCTTGTGATGTTTGTGGAATATGCCCCCACAAAATACTTATTGGTGTGCTCCTTGACTTGATTTGAGAGGCTAAGAGCCAAACAATGTAATATGTAAATGTACATGGAAGAATAATAAAAATACATCACAACTAAGAGCCAAACAATGTAATATGTAAATGTATATGGAAAAATAATAAAAATACATCACAAACTGCAGAGAGAGAAGGATGACAAATATGTAATTCCATCAGTGCAATGGGTTCTCATAGACTCATAAAATTTCTCATTAAGTCATCAAAATTTAAATGTATTACATAGATGTCAGAATGCCATTGACAAATACAAAAAGGGTTAGATCAAGATGGAAAACCTTTTAATGCTCTTCACTGTTAAGGATAGTGCAGCCGCGAGACCCATTCTCAGGAAGGATGGTACCCTAGTCAGTTAACTAGGGTAGAGTAAGACCCTAGAAGGTACCCTAGGGCCCCTGGTAGTCTCTTGGGGTTCTTGGTTTGGGATAAAGCAGGTTGATGCCATGGAAAAGTCCCTATCATATGGTTAGTGCCCCTATATGTCTCTAGGGTATTCTGATATGGGACCAGATAGTTTCTTGGACACAATGTCCAATCAGATCCTGTAGGTAAAGACAGAGACTTCCTGGTCCGGGAGCAGGCAAATTCTTGGTCTGGGACCAAGCAGTTCTTGCAGGTACATTCTTGGTTAATTAACCAGGTGGATCTTGGTCAAGTTGACCAAGATGATGATGTGTGATGTCCTCTCTCCTATTCGGTTATTGCTAGGTTGTTTCTCAAGGAACTGGCCACCCCTTGATGATGTCACTAGCACCTAACCCTTAGGCGTAGTATTGAGGACCAAAGGATCACATCATCCAGTTTGTATTATCTCCTACAGTGATGATAAAGATGTATGGAACACACATGACAATATACCTTGAGAGAGAAAAGTTTAAGGTCCTGTTGGTCCTTTAGGTAAAAGAGAGGTTGCCTCCCCACCTTTATGGTACACCATGGTCTTGTGGGTATAAGGGTTGCCTTACCTTATTATTATGACCTCTTTGGTTGACTTATGGTCCTTTAACTTCTACTTGGTCCTAGCACACCCTTATAGTGTGTACCTTTGGTATGAAGACTTTTATTTTATTGTTTGATTGTTATTGACCACTTGACCGTTAGTACCCTATCCCAATTCAACCTAACATTATTTCTATGTTATGTTTGGTAACAACCCTAAAAGCTAGGGGTTAGTGGAATGACCTTTCTAGAAGGCTTGTTAAGATTATAAATTCAAGTCTTGAATTTCATTTTTGGTGTGTCTTCATAAGAGAAGATTTAAGATCTGATTCTTGACTGCTCTAAGAGTTCGCTGCTCCTCCACTTGACGTATAAGGTTTGTTGCACTTGTACGCGACGTCTAGGGTTTGCTGCACTTGTGCTTGATGTGGAGGGTTTTGCTGTTGATTTTTCCCTGCTAGGGTTGCCACCTTATCTTCTAAGCCTTTGCTGCTTGTTCATCTTGGTTTAGGGTTTGCTGCTACCTTTTATGAACAGGTTGTATTCTTCATCAACTTGCTGATTGGATTGATTCGTGATCTCTCTACTGCTGCTAAAGATTGTCGCTGCTAGACCATCACATGTGTGGTGTTCCTAGGTTGATCCATGACCATTGCTGCTGGTTATGTTTCCTGAGTTCATCTCTGTTGACTACTCTTTGACTTTTAGCCTGGGTGTCATTTATCTAGGGCTGCTATTGACTAAGTCGTGTTTGTCAACAGTCTTCCTGGATCGAGCCATGACTGTGGGTTATCTCTCTTGTTGGTTTGCGATTGTGTTGCAGTGTTACGGGGACTCGCCCCCCAGGGTTGGGGGTGCACCTCCCTGCACCCCGAGGACTTGGGGGCTCTCGACGAAACGTTTCCCAACGTCCCCAAAATCAGGAAACTCTCGAAAACTCACAAGGGGGCGCGTCCCGCTGTTCTGTAGCATGCTCCAGTGAAGGGGGGCTCCCACATGCCCCCTCCTGAAATTGGGTGACTCCTAGACGCCCCCCACGATTTTCCCAATTTCAGTTTAAAAAAACAAAATTTGAATTTGAATTGTTGTTTAGTTTCTATTTCATGCCTAGTCTTCAGTAATTTACTATTTCACTATTTTAGCATGCAATATCATTGATTCAATTTTTCAATTACAATGACCATAGTAGAAAAAATCGTCGATTTTTCGGCGATGTCCCGAAAAATCGCGATTTTTTCAAAAAATTGGACATCGCGAAAAATTGGCAAAAATCGGCAAAAATCGGGAAAAAATCGGGAAAGATTGGCAAATAGGGGAAAAAATCGGGAAGGAAATTTTGACCCTATTGAAGTACAAAATTTGCATTTTTTAATGCTTGCCGCGGTTTGCTGATTTTTGCCGATTTTTTCGCCAATGTTGCCGAGAAGATGTTTTCTGGACCCTCGCCGATTTTTTGCCGATGTCGATTTTTTCCACTATGACAATGACTAAAATTAGAAATATGAATATCAAGATTCAAATGACAAATTTGAAAATTATCATGATGAATATAATGTGTTTGTATTATTAATTTTTTATATTCTGATTTACATTGCACAATGATAAACTTAGTATTTACTATTTATTATTTTTTTAGTAATTTACATGGGATGAATCATTAAATTGTTATTGCTGGGATTTAATAATTTATAATATTATTTTTTATTAAGCCCTGGACGTTCCCCCGCCCCCCTTGGATTTCTCTAAAATTTGGGGGTGGTCTCCACACGTCCCCAATGTGCGTTCCCTCACTCCCGCGTGCCGGAAACTTGGGGTAACATTGGTGTATTGAGCTGGGTTGTGACTATGTAAAACCCTTCCTGGGTAGGTTGTGATTGTTTGAACTTACTTTAACTAATCTGTGGGTTGTCGATGCCTTCTTTAGTAGGCCGTGATTGTTTGGAGACCTCTTGAATAGGTCGTGACTGTTTGGCGACTTCTTAGGTTGGGTAGTGTTCACTATTGGTTGCCCAGACTTGGGCTATGACCCTTCTGTTGTTTATTAGAGTGGGTAGTGACCTTTGGGGTTGTTCATACTTGATTTGACTCTTGGATGTCTCCTATACTTGGCTCTGACTTGTGTTAATCTTCTTGAACTGGTTGTGATCCTACTAGTGTCTATTTGTGTTTGGGGCTGAGTATCACTGTTGGGTTTTTCACACTTGGTGACTGAGTCATATTGACTGCTACTCTATATGCCTAATCTTATTACTAACCCTTTCTCTCTCAGGGTATGTCATCTGTTCCTCTTGTGACTTGTCCTTTTAGTGACAAGATTTGAACCTATAAGTATATGAGTATAAGTGTGATCCAAAACAGTTCTAGATCTACATTGTTACTATTCTTTGTTAATGGTTTTCCTAGTATTGCTATTACTGCTTTATTCCCTGTACATTGCTATTGTCCTTTGATTACTATTCATTAGTTTAACTTCATTATATTATTGTTTTTGTTAATGTTTTGTATATGGCAATTAGTAAATCATCTCAATGACCAACTTCAACATAGTGACCATTGGAGTATTAAAATTGAAAGAGATGAAAATTATGTTTTAAATTTATTACAACAGTATTGTTTTGAATCTAGCTTTGCTTTAGTTCTGTCTCATGCATGAAAGAATAAAATTTTGATTTTCTATATCAAAAACCCTAACCTAACCAAAACTTCAACATTCACCTGCAAAAAAATACCCTCTTAGAGCTCAAGCCTCACTGAGAAATGTGAATGAATGAGGATAAAATTGTTTTTCTACAATTGTTTTGGGTTAGAAATGCCCTGTTTTAGGGACACGGTGTAAGACACATGTATTGGACATGTCCTAAAATAGGACACGTCCAAAACAAGTGTCTGACATTGTGTCAAGACGTGTTCGTGTTCGACATGATGACGCGGGACACGGTGGCCTATATGGACGTGTTCGGTATCATAGCTTCAGGACTTTGTCTTTATCGGATCAAAGGGTAAAAACCCTAGGTAAGCCTAGGAAATGAGGTGTTGGCCTTGAATAACAATGAAAAGATTTCAGGAATCCCCAAGTAAACTCTAGATTAGGGGTGTTAATCTTTGAGAGGGATTAAACTTATAGAAAATCTATAAAAAACCCCAAAAAAGGAGATGATCCAAGAAGCCCTTAGTTCTGCAGTCATAAGAGAGCTTGAGTGATGCCACTAGCCAATAGTTTTCGGACCAGCTATAGAATCGAGAGAGTGAGGATCACACCCACTTTAATACCATGTTGAGATTCACAAGATACACATACGTGTTCATAATTGGTACCTTGTGTGCCACCAAGTGTGGTCTAATTCACTAGCTATGATGGGTCTTGGACTGGTGAGAGGTACAAAAGTAATGGGCCTTCCAAAAATGGTAGTTGAGGGGCTGTTTATGATTACTTGGGGGACTTAGAGTAAAGCAATTGTTGTGGTTGAACCTTTGAACAAAAATAGAGGGAAGGGAAAAAAGAACATAAAAGAGAAGAAATGCCAATCACAAAAGATATAGGTGTTCTAACTTCTTAGGCATAAAACACTTTTTAAGAGACATCAAGAAAATCAAAAGATGATATGCAAATGAGAGTTTTGGTGTATTTATACACAACTCAAATAGGGCGCTACCCACAAGAGGGGTTAATGAGCACATGTACAAGTTTGACTAGGTCAGCCTCAACCACTTCCTAGTATCACAGTAAATGATAATAAATGAGGAAAGAATGGCCTTAGCCATGATTAAAAATACATTAATGAGACATATGAGTGTGTTGTGTCTACACATGAAGATTGCACACATAAGTCTAACACAAGGGTTAAGTTTGGAGTGCATCACATGGGGCAGTGGCAAATGCAATCTGCAAAACAAATATAAGGGCTTGCACACTCACCATGAAGCTGCATATAAGGAACGTGAGGAGCTGAGACATGGTACTATCAAATTAGGAAAATGCGAAAATCTTTCTTGACTGAAAGAAAAAAACCATAACGATATGTTAAGAAAGGTGAGAAAGTGAAGACGTATAGTTAGGAGTTGAAGCTTGTATATCAAGAACTATTTGACAAAAGCTAAAACAATAAAATAGAGGATGGGAAGCAGAAATCAGCTAAAGGGAGCAAATGCCTTGGTAGTAGCACTAGTGCTTGCACCTTTAGAGATTGTATCAACATTAGTGCCTAGAGATAAGTCAAGAGAAAACCTAGGATATCCACCTTAAGAAACTCTAGAGATCTTGTAGACTTGAGTGAGAACTTTCAATCTTGAAGAAGGATGTAGATGCTTGCCTTGAAATAGTCATTAATGTGAGTAATACAACTTATGTGCTGCGTCACATGGTTTGGGTTTGAGTTTGAGTTTGGTAATGATGAAATTTGATTTGAATTAGAATTTACCAATGGGATTCAGAGAAGATTTGCCACTGGGTTCGTAAATAAATATATCTTAAAACTTTTTAGAATATAAAAATTATAAAAAGTTTGAATATTTTTTCCATTAAAAACATAGGTAATGATTAAAAATGTTTATCATTTTAAAATGCTTTAAGATTCGAGTTGAAATTCACCTTTGAAATTTAATGAACCCCAACGATTTTCAATTTTTTATTAGTTTGTGAATTCGAATCTCATCAATCAAATTCACCTGGCTTTGTGACTTGAGCTATGTGGAAGTGAACCACTGGGAGAAGTTGAAATTATTTTGTGGAATTGAATTTTTCTGAAGAAATTTCCTTTAACGAATTTTTCATGTCAAAGAGAATGCTTCAATTTCCAGATTTTTGTATCCATTGTTTTAACTTTTGTCTATTCCTAAGCTGAATTTTATGTCTTTCTTCTCAGCGTATATTGTAAATTTTTATGTCCATTCCCCAACCCGGTTTCAAGCCACCATTTTATTCATTGTTTAATGCCCAATCCAATTTACTTTCAGCTGCAAATTAGTTCATTTTCCACAAACAGTTTGACTGAAATACATGAAGAATTTTACAACTTTAATGAGCAGTAATTAAAAAAACAGTCACACATAAAAAGTTCAGACTCAGAAATTTTTGCTCAAATGACCCAAGCAAAACCTCAACCTCCGGGGAAAATTTGTGAGAGAGTAATTATTTATTTATTTAGTCAAAAGTACAGCAGAAATGAAATTTTTTCAGTCACAACTTATCTCAACCGGAATAGAAAAATTCAGCCTTGAAATTTGTGCCACTGAAGAAATTAATTCTCAGAAATTCCAGTCTGCAAACCACCTTGAAAATTGTGCTGCTACAGGACTGTACGGATGCTGTATGGACAGGCAGTACGGTCAGAACCTTGAAATTCGTGTCCACTGTAACGGTAAATTTCTGTCTTCAAATTTGTGCCCCCAGCCTCAAAATTTGTGCCCTTTCTCTGACTGAAAAACACTGTATGGACAGGTACAGTACAACTGCAATTAATGCTCTAATTGCTGCCTCGAAATTCTTGCCAATGCTGCTGTACGGATGCGTGGGATTTGTGCCAGTTCAAGCTGTACGGTTTCTTGGGAATCGTGCCTCTGCTCAACCTGCTCACCTTCTACTCAAATTCGACTCTCTTTCTCTCTTTCTCCAATGCTCATGGAAAACTCAATGCAACTCTAATGCCTTCCCATGCCCGTTTTGGAGTTAAATGAGGAAGCTGAATAGTCATCTAATCCAAGGGCCCACAATGATTTAGATGGATGGATGAGATTAAATGCACATTTAATTCTCACCTAAATTGATTTACTCACTTCACTTAAATTTATCAAAAAGTCACTTTCATCTCTAAAGTGAAAATTAAAACTCATCTCAAGTAATTAATTTCATCTCAAGTCATTAATTGCAAGGGCGATGTTATATTCCTTTTTTAAGTGACCCAGGCAAAATCACTAGGGGAACACTTTCCTAGGTACAAAAATCAACACTCCAACCTGTTTCTGAAATGAATGAACTTGCCTCTTCCAAGAGACTTCGTTAGGATATCTGCAACTTGCCCATCAGTGAAAATGTACTGCAATTCCACAACTCCTCTCTGAACATAATCACAGATGAAATGGTACCTGATCTCAATATGCTTTGACTTGTTGTGAAATACATGATTCTCAGAGAGCTGGATGCAAATCTGATTGTCACAATAAATCACCGTAGGTCTCAACCCCTGGTCAAATAAATCCACCAATGACATGCAAAGCCACAATGCCTCGCAACTACCTTGACTGGCTGCCATATACTCGGCCTCTGCAGAATTCAAAGCAACAAACTTTTGCGTCCGACTGAACCACGACACTACTACGGAGCCCAAACTGAAACAACATCCGAAAGTGCTCATCCGGTCTTGCACATTGCCTGCCCAATCTGAATCCGTGAAGCCAATCAAACTAACCCCATTCGATCTTCTATAATCCAGACCATAATCCATTGCACCTACAAGGTATCTTAACACATGTTTTGCAACAACCCAGTACACTCTCATGTTAAAATAACAACAAGGAAGGTCTTCATGCATGTATGTGTCCTTGCATGCAAAAGACTTAAATTATGAAACCAATTGTATTTAATTTACTTTTCTTAAGTTAAAGTGATCTAAATTAACAGTTACTTTGCAAAATAAATTATAGTGATCTAAATTAACTTTAGTGAAACACTAGTTAAAGTGAAAGTGAAATTAGGGTTTTCGCTTTACCTAAAGATATAGAAGAAAGGTCAATTGGTGGAGAGGACACAGTTGCATTCCGACAGAGACAGAGGAAGAAGTGTGAGAGAGAGAATTTTGGCAAAGAAGACGGAGGAGCACTAACTCAGGAAGACATCCCTAAATTTTAGAGGAGAGATACAGGAGACTTTGGCGGAGGTGCACCCTACATCAGCAAGCTGCCTTGGGGACCGTGCCATCTCACAGGGTTTTCTCAGTGATTTGTTGGGTGTTTCGATTTTGCCATCTAGGGCATAAATCGATTTTTCGATATTATAAAAGCTCTGTATTTCTTAATAAAAATATCATCTCATACTGCTGCACCGGTTTTCCCATCTTGGATTTTGTCTGGGGATCTCTACCCAAAAATATTGTGTCGTTTCTATTGATGTGATTGATGTTGTAAATGGTTCTCAGTTTTATATTCCGCTACATACTGTAAAGAAGTCCATGTGTGGTTATTTTAGTTAAATTTAAATATATTGTTTTAGCCCTAGTTGTACTTTGAAGGAAAATTTACATTGTATCAGAGCTCTGGTGAGTTAAAGCTGAGAGATTTGTAGGAGCAGTGATAAATCAGGGGCAGATTTATTGAAGACACAAACCTAGATTGCAGATCTAGGGTTTGACAGGTACACTTCAGTATGGCCATGCAGTTGAGAGTTGAGGATAGACTCCAAGGGGCACAGAACTTTCCTACATGGAAATAAAGGATCACAAGAATCTTAGACGTTAGTGATGTAGAGGAGCACATTGACTCCACAAAAGTTGCACCCACAGATCTCACAGATCTGATAGCTTGGAAGAAGATTTTGATTATCATGGATGGAGTGAAGGACCATATAGTCCCTCAGCTTTCTAGTAAGAAGACCGTAGCAGAGATGCGGACGACTTTGGAGAGTCTGTACCAAAGCAAGAATGAGAACCAGAAGATCGTGCTGCAAGAGAGGATGCGCAACACCAAATGGCCAAGTAAGAAGGAGTGGTGCCTTATCTCACGAGGCTCACACAAAGCAGGGATGAGCTTGGAGCTATTGGCTCTAAGACAGTGGATGAGGAGCTAGTTAGGCTAGCCTTCATTGGCTTCTCTAATCCATGGGACACCTTTGTCAAGGGTGTTGTGGCTAGGGAGAAGCTTCTTGATTGGCAGAGGCTATGGGATGACTTTGTGCTGGAGGAGACTCGCATGGGTCAAGGATCAGGCTCATCCAACAGTGCCCCACAGATTGTGGATGAGGAGGCTCTAGCCCTTACAGGGAAGAGCAAGGGTAAGGCAAAGAGAAGGAAAGATGGTAAGAAGAACACTGACGTTTCAAAATTCAAGTGTTTTATCTGCCACAAGCATGGACACTTTGCCTCCTAGTGCCCAGACAAGAAGAAGAAGAGTAACGCACAGATGGCTGGATCTGCAGAGGTCGATGGGTTTTGCAGGAACTTCGATGAGGAGTTTTACTTGATAGCTTGCATGGCAAGCACTGCAGGGAGCAGAATATGGTACATCGACAATGGAGCATCTAGTCAAATGGCTGGACATAAGAGATTCTCCAGAGACTTGTAGGAGGGTGGAATAAGGATCACCGTTGAGCTGGGTGATGATGCGCGGTATCAGGTGCAAGGAGTTGGCATTGTTTCATTTCAGAGGGAGTTTGGCCAACCGTTCAGTTTTGTTGACGTGTTATATGTTTCGGGGTTGACCAAGAACCTCATATCAGTCTCCGCTCTGGAGGACAAGGGATTTCAGTAGAAATTCCGAGACCATAGAGTGTATATCAGGCCCAAGGGGTCAGCTTGGATCGGGTGATTGACATCAAGAGCGAGAAAGTGTATAGACTACACTTTAAGCCTACAAAGGCTCTAGTCAACAGCGACAACAGTTAGGGTGAGTTGTGGCATAGGAGGATGGCACACTTACACCATGGAGCACTGAGGCACTTGAGACAGTCTGTCATTGGAATTCCTCAGGTACAGGAGGAGAAACATAACCACTGCAAGGGTTGTGCTTTGGGGCAAAACATCAGGAAACCTTTCCCACAGAGTGAGCACAAGTCTAAGGAGCCCTTGGACTTAGTGCATTATGATGTATGTGGACCTATGAGTGTCCATTCGTTCAGTGGTTATAGTTACTGTGTAACCTTCATTGATGACTATTCGAGAAAGACCTGGATCTATTTCCTAAAGGCCAAGTGAGAGGTCTTTGATAGCTTCCGAGAGTTCAAGACTCTCGTGGAGAACCAAACAGGAAAGAAGATTCAGGTGTTGAGAACAGACAACGGGGGTGAGTACTCCTCCAATGAGTTCATGGAGTATTGTTCGACAAAGGGGATCAAGAAGGAGCACACTGTGACCCATACCCCACAATAGAATGGAGTTGCAGAGCGGAAAAACAGGACTATGGTAGGAGCAGCCAAGGCCATGCTATTTGATCAGGGATTTCCACTATTCCTTTGGGCTGAGGCATACAGGACTGCAGTGTACATTCAGAACAGGTGTCCCCACACAACTTTGGGGAGGAAGACACCAGAGGAGATCTTCACAGGCACCAGGCTAGATTTGAGTCACATTCGCATATTCGACAGTGTCTGCTATTGTCATGTTCATGATGACAATAGGAAGATGCTAGACCCTTTAGGAGAGAAGGGTTTACTTCTTGGTCATAGCTAGACTTCGAAGGTCTACCAAGTTTACATTCCTGCTCGCAAGAGGATCATTGTGAGTAGGGATGTCTAGTTTGATGAGGATAGGGCCTTGTAGAGATCTATGGACTTACCGGCAGAGTAGCAGCCAACACAGGACACATGGATCAAGTTGGAGGAGGCAGATGTACGGGTACAGGTACAGACACAGGGCAAAGGTTTTTGTTGTTAGAGGGAGTTAGGTGGACATGATCTGACAGTCATTGATTTGGAGGATGAGCTACAGCAGGAGACGGATATCCAACAACCGCAACAGGTAGACACTAGGCCAAGGCCTAAGTGGTTTAGGTCCAAAGTTCAAGATTCCAGGCAGGTGGATCCTCCACAGAGATCTTTTAGATAGATCGTGCCACTAGAGAGACTCAGTTATATGGCATTGATGACAGAGTTGATTAACTTTGAACCTTCCAGCTTTGAGCATGCTGCACAACATGATGTGTGGCAAGAGGTTATGTTTGAAAAGTATGACTCAATTATGCAAAACCAGGCATGAGAGTGCCAAGGCCTGAAGGCAAAAAGATGGGGGGATCCAGAGGGATCTACAAGGTGAAGCATGCAGCAGATGGAAGTGTGGAAAAGTATAGGGCACGCTTCGTGGAAAAAGGGGTTTTCACTGAAGGAGGGTATTGACTATGAGGAGACCTTCACCCTTGTTGCCAAGTATTCTTCCATTCAGACCTTTATCTCTTTAGCAACAGAGATGGGTTGGTGAGTCCATCAGATGGACGTCAAGACTGCCTTCCTTAACGGAGTGATAGAGGAGGAGGTATATATTGAGCAGCCAAAGGGGTTTGATGTGGAGAACAGGGAGACACATGTATGCAGAATGCATTGAGCTCTTTATGGGCTTAAGCAGGCACCTCGAGCATGGTACTCGAGGATTGACAACTATCTACGGGAGATGGGATTTCAGTGGAGTGAGGCTGATCACAACCTGTACTTCTTGGTAGGTGAGGTGCGTCTCATACTTGTCCTATATGTAGATGATCTCTTTTTGACAGGAGATGAGAGGTTGATTGGAGACTGCAAGTCCAACCTTGCAGTGGAGTTTGAGATGAAAGACCTTGGGCTGATGCATTACTTTCTGGGCTTGGAGGTTTGGCAGAGAGATCGATGTTTTTTCATTGGATAGGGGAAGTATGCAGTAGAGATCTTGATGAGATTCAGGATGGAGGACTGCAAGCCTATGGCCATACCTCTAGTTTCCAACTGGAGGAAGATTGATGCATTGGGGTCAGACAGATTTGATCCTACCTTGTATCGTCAGCTTATCGGATCACTTATGTATCTGGTCAACACACGGCTAGACATCAGCTTTGCAGTCAACTCTTTGAGCCAGTTCATGGTGGACCCTCTGAGAGTGCATTGGACGAATGTCAAGCACATACTTTGCTACATCAGAGTTACAGTGGAGTATGGATTGGTTTATGAGCGCAGGGGGAGTGTACAGTTAGCAGGTTTCACAAATTTTGACTGGGGAGGATGTGTGGAGGACAGGTAGAGTACTTCAGGTTGTTGTTTCAATATTGGATCAGGGGTTGTGTCTTGGTTCAGTAGGAAGTAGAAGTTAGTTGCATTGAGCTCGGCAGAGGCCAAGTACATGGCAACCGACATGGCTGCTTGTGAGGGTATGTGGTTGAGGAAGTTACTTTTCGGGTTGTTCGAGTGTGATTTAGAGGCTACAGTAGTTCACTGTGACAATCATAGTGGCATCAAGCTATTTAAAAATCCAGTGTTCCATGTCCGAAGCAAACACATAGACATCATGTACCACTTCTTGAGAGATTGTGTTCAGAGAGGAACCATCCAGTTGGAGTACATACAAACAGATGAGTTGGTGGCGGACATTTTCACCAAGGCACTTTGCAGACACAGTTTTGTGAAGTTCAGGGATAAGTTGGGGTTGCTATCGAATCTCTTCCTCGTTTAGAGGGAGTGTTAAATCACAACAACAAGGAAGGTCTTTTTGCATGCATGTGTCCTTGCATGCAAAAGACTTAAATTAGGAAACCAATTGTATTTAATTTACTTTTTCTAAGTTTACTTTGGAAAATAAATTAAAGTGATCTAAATTAACTTTAGTGAAACACTAGTTAAAGTGAAAGTGAAATTAAGGTTTTTCCTTTACCTAAAGTTATAAAAGAAAGGTCAATTGGTGGAGAGGACATAGTTGCATTTTGACAAAGACGGAGGAAGAAGTGTGAGAGAGAGAATTTTGGCAAAGAAGACGGAGGAGCAACTAACTCATGAAGACAACCCTAAATTGAAGAGGAGAGAGACAAGATTCTTTGGCGAAGGTACATCGTACAACAACAAGATGCGTTGGGAACCGTGCCATCTCACAGGTTATTCTCAGTGATTTGTTGGGTGTTTCGATTTTGCCATCTAGGGTATAAATCGATTTTCTGATATTGTAAAAGCTCTGCATTTTCTTGATAAAAATATGCTCTCATACTGCTGCATCGGTTTTCCCATCTTGAGTTTTGTTCGGGGGTTTCTACCCAAAAAGATTGTGTCGTTTTTTTTGATGTGATTGATGTTGTAAATGGTTCTTAGTTTGATATTTTGCTGCATACTATAAAGAAGTTCATGTGGTTATTTCAGTTAAATTTAAATGTACTGTTTTAGCCCTAGTTGTTCTTTGAAGGAAAATTTACATCTCCTAGGCTCCAACATGAACTGACTGAGAGTGTTCACCGCAAAACACAAATCTGGCCTAGAGTTGACCAGATACATAAATGAACCTATGAGTTGACGATATAAGGTAGGATCCACCAAGTCTCCCTCAGAAGCATGAAGTTTCTTCGAGTTGGTGACCATAGGTGTAGACATCGGCCTGCAATCCTCCATTCGAGATCTCCTCAGAATATCTACTGCATATTTTCCTTGCCCCATGAAAATATGACTAGGATCCTACCAAACCTCCAATTCCAAAAAATAATGCATCAACCCAATGTCAGTCATCTGATACTCTGAAGCAAGATCTCTCTTGCAAACTGCAATAGGTCTCTCCTCACCTGTGATAAACAAATCATCCACATATGACAGAAGAATGAGCGAATCCTCTCCAACCATGATGAAGTAGAGATTTGGATCAACCTCACTCTTCTAAAAACCCATAGACAACAAGTAAGAGTCTATCCTAGAATACCAAGCTCGAGGAGCTTGCTTCAACCCATACAAGGCTTTCTTCAGCCTGTAAACATGAGACTCTTTCCCATGAATCTCAAAGCTCTGTGGCTGCTCCACATAAACCTCCTCTTGTATGATTCCATTGAGAAATGCAGTCTTCACATCCATCTGATGGATCTTCCAACCCATTTCCGTAACAATGGAAATCAATGATTTGATAGAAGTGTAACAAGCAACCGGTGCAAAGGTCTCATTATAATCAACTCCCTCTATCTGTGAAAACCCCCGAGCCACAAACCAAACTTTGTATTTCTCCACACTGCCATCTGCAGCATGCTTTACCTTGTAAAGCCATCGAGAAGTCACCATTGACTTCCCCCCAAGTCTCGTAACAATCTCCCAAACATCGTTCTTCATGATGGAATGGTACTCTTCCATCATGGCATCCCTCCAAACATGATGCTGAGAGGCCTCCTCAAAAGTAGATGGCTTTGAATCACGAAAATTGCAATCAAGGCCATACCCAACCTATATGGCATTACTATAGTCCTCATTGGTTTCTTGGGCGCTCCAAAATCCTTAGCTTCCTTCAAGGTCTCACGAAGCCATTCAGGCTTCCTCTTTTCTGAAGGTTGCTCCCAAACTGGTTTGTCGTCGTCTAAAGAACTCCTTGAAGTAGAAGGCCCGAAAACCTATGTAGCGGGAGCTGGTGAACCAACCACTAGTGAAGTCTGTGATCCGATAGCTATGTATGGTGAACCTGTGACCTGAGAACCAAAACCTGTCCCTAAAGTACCTGCTGCTTGAACCACTGACCTGAAGATCCTGTCCCTGTAACCTATGGCTCAGTAACCTTGGACACCTGTGAACTTGTACTCTGTATTGAAGGTACTTGTGAAGCTGCCTAAGGTGGGGGAAACATTTGGTCCTCCTGCACTAACTCTCTGGACTTCCTGAAGGCCTGTTCCTCCTCAATCTCACTTCCTGCCTCACAACAACCTTCCTTAGGGCAGGAAGATAAACACGGAAGGCCTTTGAAGTCTCATCATACCCCACAAAGATGCCTCTATGTATAGTGGGCTCAAGCTTTGTCCTCTTCTCAGAGGGACATGTAAAAAGGTTAGGCAACCAAATATGCGAAAATGACTCATTTCATGCTTCTTGCTTGTGAACATCTCCTCAGGAGTCTTGTTCCCCAAGGCACGATGGGGACTCCTGTTTTGAAGGTATACAACTATACTACATGCCTCGACTCAAAGAAAGAAAGGAAGTGACTGATCATGTAACATGGCTCTTGCTGCTCCAACAATAGATCGGTTCTTTGTTTTTGCCACTCCATTTTGCTCAGGAGTGTATGGTACCGTCAACTGTCTCTGTATGTTCTCTTGTTTGCAATACTCATCGAACTCCTTGGAGGTATACTCACCCCCGTTATTTGATCTAAGTGCCCGAATCCTCCTTCCAGTCTGGTTCTCCACAAGAGATTTGAACTCTTGGAACCTCTGCAAGATCTCCTCAGATTTCTTGCTCCTCAGGAAGTAGATCCAGGTCTTCCTGAAATGATCATCGATGAATGTCACATAATACTCAAAACTTCTTAGAGAAACAAATGACATAGGACCACACAAATTAGAATGTATCAAATCCAGCACTCCAGCTGACCTGCTATCACTGCTCGAAAAAGCAGTCTTGGTGTACTTTCCCAAAGCACACCCTCTGCATACATCACTGAGCTTAGTGCTAAACTCAGGCACTCCTGTAACCGTGTACCTCAACATCCTTAAGGCTGGATGATGCGGATGAGCTATCCTTCTATGCCATAGATCACAAAGCTCATTACTGTTGCTATGTGTCAAAGCATGTTGGTGCTGAAATAAGAGTTTGTACAACTTCCCACATCTGACTCCAATGGTGTAAGTGGCAGATGGTCCTACAGTCTTCGGGAATACATGCACATGTCCATCGAGGAAAGACACCCAAAAACCCCTGTCCTCAATCATGGAAATTGATATCAAATTTTTTTTCAGCCCAGGTACAAACAACACATCCCTCAAAGTCATGGGACTCATTAACTGTCTTTGAAATGTAATGGGCCCACGCCCAACAGCTCTGACAACTGTGTCATCCCCCAACACTACGCCCACATCTATACCTGCCTGTGAAAGCTCGAAGAACATCTCTTGAGCACCTGTCATGTGGCTCGAAGCTCCACTGTCAATATACCACGTGCTGGTGGTGGATGCACTGAAGGAATGTCTAGTCAACAAGGAATGCTCCCTCTCAATCTCTATGTCTATACTGGTGATGATAGATTCTCTCTCTCTCTTAACATACCCAGCACAAAGAGAAAACTCTCTCTCAAATCTAGTTGTAAACTCATCAACCTCCGCTGAAGCTGCTGTCTGTCAAATCTAGTGCCCAAGCTTCTGACAAGCAAAGCACTTTACTGTGCTCAAGTCCTTATTTTGCTCACCCTGCTGCTTAGCCTCACCCTTCTTGAACTTCTTCTTTCCCTTGGCAGTCAAAGCCTCATTCTTTTCATCCTCCTTGCTAGTAGAAGAGCTCCCATGCACAAGACCTCTCCGGGTCTCCTCTCGAACAAAGTCATCCCAAAGTTTGTCCCAAGAAGGTAAGTTCTCCCTTGCTACTATAGCCTCCACAAAAACAACCCAAGGCTTTGGAACCCCATTCACAGCTGTTCGCACTAGCTCAGTATCAAAAACAACCTCCCCCATTACTGTAAGCTCATCTCACATGAGATATCCTAGTAAGGTAGGAAGTCACTCCCTTAGCCTTGGCCATCTTGATATTCTTCAATTTTTCCCTCAACACCATTTTGCTGTTCTCATTTGAGCTTTGAAACAAGCTGGTCAAAGCATCCCACGTCTGATATGCATGGATTTTGCTAGAGATGTGTGGGATAACATAACCTTTAACTGCATCTAGAATAATCCTTCTAGGCTTTATGTACTTGTTGAAGGCTGCAAGTGATTGTGCATCGGTGGAAGCGGGAACTCTGACAGGATTTGCTTCTGTGCTATGAACCACTTCATCCCAAAGTTCATTTTCCTCCAATAGAAGCACCAATCTAGCTTTCCATGGGACAAAATTCTGAACCCCATCTAGCCTATCCTCCAACCTAAGTCTTGTTGCCAATTCATTGCTAATTCAAGTCTCAACAAGGTGCTGCCCATTGACAAAAGAATTCACTGACAGTCTGAAATTTCAACTGTATTAATTCTTCTCCTTCACTAACTCAGCTCTGATAACATGTAAATTTTTATGGCCATTCCCCAACTCGGTTTCAAGCCACCATTATATTCATTGTTTAATGCCCAACCCAATTTACTTTCAGCTGCAAATCAGTTCATTTTCCTCATAAACTATTTGACTGAAACACATGATGAATTTTAACTTTAAGGAGCAGTAATAAAATAACACAGTGACGCATAAAAAGTTCAGACTCAGAAATTTTTGGTCAAATGACCCAGGCAAAACCTCAACCTCCGGGGAAAACCTGTGAGAGAGTAATTCTTTATTTATTTAGTCAACAGTACAGCATAAATGAAAATTTCTCTGTCACAACTTATATCAACCGGAAGAGAAAAATTCAGCCTCGAAATTTGTGCCCTTTCTCTGACTAAAAACCACTGTACGAACAGGTACAGTATGGCTGCAATTAATGCTCTAATTGCTGCCTTGAAATTCATGCCCATGTTGCTGTATGGATGCGTTGGGATTTGTGCCAGTTCAAGTTTTACGGTTTCTTTTGGGAATTGTGCCTCTGCTTAACCTGCTCACCTTCTCCTCAAATTCAACTCTCTCTCTCTCTCTCTCTTTTTCTCCAATGCTCATGGAAAACTCAATGCAACTCTAATGCCTTCCTTGCCTTTTTTGGAGTTTAATGAGGAAGCTGAATGGTCATCTAATCCAAGGGCCCACAATGATTTAGATGGATGGATGAGATTAAATGTACAGTTAATTTTCACCAAAATTTAAATTCACTCACCTCATTTAAATTTATCAAAAAGTTTCTTTAATCTCTAAAGTGAAAATTAAAACTCATCTCAAGTCGTTAATTGCAAGGGTCATGTTATTTTCTCTTTTTAAGTGACCTAGGCAAATATCACTAGGGGAACACTTTCCTAGATACAAAAATCAACACATATGTTGTGTTGCATGCCTCTTTGTTGCTATGGTGCCAATTCACTGATTCAGGCAGCATGGTCATATATTTTGGTTTAGAATCTAAGTGTTATTATCTCCATTTTCACCTCATTCAAGATGAAACTGACAGAACAATGTTCTGCAAGTTTTTCTACATTGAAGAAGTTACCTGCATTTGGTCGAGTAGCTCAATGATATCTGACTGCTTGTTTAATTTTATTTAATGCACTGTTTTTCCTTGTGAAGACAATATAACTATATCAATTTTGGTAATTGACAGTTATATTTTCTTTACTGTGAAGTATGAGTTATTGGTTTGTAATTATTGTTACTCGTCACCATAGCAATGTTGCATGCAATTGACACCTTTTATTATAACGTTTTCTGCTTCTTTTCAGTATGTTAGTGGCTGCCATCATGAAAGAAATATTAGTTGTATGTAATGAAAATTATTACGTTGAGTTTGTCTAGCTTGTTCTGATCTCTCTTACTGGTAAACTGGTTCACAGTCCATTACACATGTGCATAGCAACATGGAACGTGGCTGTTGTCAAAAAGTGGGTCGAGGTAGCAACAAAAGAAGAGATCAATGATGCAATCGAAATTCCGAGTAAAATTGGGACTGCGTTATGCATGGCAGGTGCACTGAAGAAAGCCCATGAAACAGGTACATTATCATTATATGATGCCAGAGATTTATCTTCTCTTAGATTTGTTGGATTGGCAGAGTTGTATTGTGATCATTATTGTATTTCTTTTTAAAAGCATCTAATAATATTTTTTTGCATATAAAAAATGTAACGGCATAGATAAATATGTGCATCTGGCTATAACAGTTAAATCAGTTTGTTTGTCTTTTTCCCATTATTAATGAAAACTTTGTTTCATATCATTTTTGCAAAAGTCGGCCTCGGCAAAAAGTCGGCGAGGGTCTTGATTACAACTTCTCAGCAACATCGGCGAAAAAATCGGGAAAAATCGGCAAAAGTCGGCAAACATTAAAAAATAGAAAATACATGCATTTTTTTTAGAATTTTAAACATATAAAGCAATAATAACATCAGAAAAACATATTTGAACATAAATATGGAGAAAGCATTGATATATATCATCATCATGTAGTCATGCCAAATATAAAACGATACATCAAAGTTGATAGTAGATACTGAAAGTCTGAAACATCATAGTTGTCCAATCAAAGGACTCAAAAGTGTATAAAGTTTAAACTTTAAAGTTTAAACAATACAAAATGACATCACATATATAAATGTATCTGAGGAAAACTAGCATCTAGCTATCTAATATCAATGCCCTCTTCCCCTTTTACGGGAAAATATCATGGGTCTCTTGTCAGGCCTGCCCCGAGCACTAGAAGTAGTAGTAGAAGGCCCTGAGCTTGCATCTAATACTCGACGCTGAGTGATGGATGGAGGATTAGATATATCAAGCGGTGCAGAAGGTGGTGGCGATGCCTCCATGGTGCCTCCAAACACTTCCTCCTCCTCCTCTTCCTCCTCCTCCACTTGTCCCTCCTCTTGTGCCTCCTCTAGCCATGCAGGTGCCTCCTCTATGATAGGAGTCTCAATCTCCACCCTCCACTTCGACAATATATCAATATTGTCCAAGGAGATGGCATTTGCATCAGGTTCTTTCTGTATCTGTGCCATCCACAAGCGAAGGTTGTAATGAACATACACCAAGTCATTAAGACGTGTGAACTCCAACCTGTAAGAGGGTAATAAAAAAAATTTAGAGTCTAGAGGATCGTAGATTCATAAATTGCATTAAACATTTAAATGCAATTGCTTTGGTCAAATTCTAAGTTCTAAGTTTCTAACCTTCTCCGTCTCTTTGCATGTATTTTTTCAAATACACTCCAATTCCGCTCACATCCCAAAGCTGTACAGGTTTGGCTAAGGATTTTGATGGCAAATTTCCGTAAATTCGGTGTCCTCACACCATAGGTTCGCCACCAAGTGGCTACATGTCACCAAAGTTCAAACAAGAAATAAATATAAATAAATCATAATTCATCTTTCAAATAAAGGTGAAAACTTAAAAGTTAAAACGGTCTAATAAGTTAAACTTAAAAGTTAAAACGGTCTAATAAGTAAATAATTTACCTGGCATGAATTCGGTCCTGTCACGAATAGCATCAGCAAAGCCAAATACTCCAGTACCATCCCGGTACACCTCTATCTCGCGATTGACTGCATTGCGAGTGTCATAATCAGGTATCATCCTCTGAATACAAGTGAGAAGCCCCTCCAAAACCTCACCATCAAAATCAAAATTGCATTTGTAGGCAAATGCGGGGTTGAGGAAGAGTCCTGCTGCATGAATGGGTCGATGAAGCATCCCAGTCCATCGAGTATCAATCAACTCCCATAATAACATGTGCCTGTCATGCCCTGGGGTACTCTTTTCCACATAGAAATTTCGAATGGTCTCTTTGGCCGTATCCATGGCCTCATATAAATAGCCCATTGCGGGCTTATCACCATCAACAAGTCGCAGAACCCTCACTAAAGGTTCACTAACCGAGCACACTTCCTCCATTCCTTCCTAGAAGGCATCAGTGTACACCAGCTTGGCAATGGTTTTCCCATCCTCTCTCCTGCTGTAAGCACAATCACGCCACTCATCACAAACAAACATTTGCTTCAACTCAAACTGACATTGAAGCAAAGACTGAAGAGTAATAAATGTGGTGGCAAAACGCGTGATTGCAGGACGCTTCAACTCCTTGTTTTTGGTGTGCCTCCTCATGAGACTAGGAACAAAACCATGGTTGGAAATGAACTTAGGGATGGCCCTAGCTTGATCAATCACCACCTTGATAAAGGGAATTTGCCCCATATCCTCCAACATCAAATCAATGCAATGAGTAGCGCATGGAGTCCAAAACAAAGAGGGATACCTATTCATAAGCATCCTGCCAGCAACCACATAATTAGCTGCATTATTTGAAATAACTTGCACAACATTGTGCGCCCCAATATCCTGGATGAACCCATCCATCAACTCGCATAAAAGTGTCGCATCTTTTACATGTGCCGATGCATCAACTGATTTCACAAACATGGTACCTCTAGGACAATGCACCAAGAAGTTGATAAGGCTTCTACCCTTACCGTCTGTCCACCCATCTGACATGACTGTGCATCCAGTGCTCTCCCATGACTGCTTGAACTCTGCCAACCTAGCACCGATGTCCATCTTTTCTGCTTGAAGGATTGGGCCCCGCAACTCCTCAAAGGTGGCACTTTTATAACCTGGGCCAACTACTGCAATGGCATCACACATCAGTTGCCAAAATGGATTGTTTTTAACAATGCTCAGAGGTATGTGACTCCAATAAAGACACCTTCCCATTACCCTGTCCGCTTCTACCTTTTTCGATTTCTTTATAACTGATTTGATAGAAGGTTGTGAGCCTGGTCCAACAGAATGGGATGTGAGCCCTGCCCTCCCACGAGGTGAAGCTATGGAGCCCCTCCCACTACCCTCACCGATAGTGGTAGATAAAGATGCACCTAAACTTCTTGCTTGGCCAAAAGCTGCAAGCTCAGCTTTGTTTGCAGCGATCTCATCCTTCTTTCTCATTTTGTCATGGATGGCATCATGGGCAGCTCTCATGATTTTTGGGGTCATTGCAGTACAAAGGCCAACATCATGGCCATGTAGTTTGGCTAAATGGTATTTCAACCTGTTAACCCCTCTCGACATGTGACGCCCACATAATTTGCAAGTCAAATTTTGTCTATTGTTGCCATCCTCGGGCTCACCATACTGCCAAAATGGGTCCAATATCTTTGGCATTTTTGCAATTGGAAATTTGGAATGCTTCAAGCCTTCAACTCAAATGCAACCCTAGGGCACAAAAACAAACAAAAATTACATTAAACTCCATTGGAAAATAATAGCAACATTTTAGCTTAAAAAATCATACCTGTAAATTTAGATTTTAAGCCATGAGAGATAAGAAGAAGAGGGTGGCTAAGAAGTTAAAAAACAAGCATGCTATTTTCCATTCTAATTTTTTAAAACCCCCATTTACATTGGGACTGTTTTTCATTTTTTGGGGCACGGAAATCAATGGCAAAATAGTAAAAACAAATAGCAAAGAAATATGCAAGAAATAGGCAACGAAATAGTAAACAAATATGCAAGAAATCTTTCAAACAGTCCATGGAAAAGATAGAAAAACAATGGATAAAATGCACATACCTTCAACACTTGCTCCACAAAAATCCTTGGTTGAGATGTTAAATGGTGTTTGAAAGCTTCCAAAGGTGCTGGTGGTCTCCTCAAGCCCTTCTCCTCCACTTCCAACAAGCTCATTTGCCAAATGAGAAAAAAAAAACCACGTTTTCCCTTTACTAGGCCGCGGATTGCCTACCTGGGCGCTTTTTTCCCTCGACCCGCGAGTTTTCCTCAAAAATCGTGCCTCCATGACTTTTTCAAAAATCGCGATTTTTCCTCGGCGAAAAATCGGCCTGAGGAAAAACTCGCGATTTTGCCGATTTCTGCCGATTTTTCGGCGATTTTTTCAAGCTTGTTTCATATTATATAAGAACATTAGAAGCACAGAATCAGGTGTGTGGCAAAGATTTGCTTCCCTTCCTCATGGGAGGGTAAACATCTCTGACTGACCCCTTGATCGAGCTGGTATTTGGATATTTCCTCAGAAGATTGAGCTCAGCACAACTGGTTTTTGCTAAGTTGTTAGTTAAAACATGGTCATCTGATTTATAAAAATCTTGGTTAACATCATCAAAACTTAAAAGTAACCTTAGACCTTACTGACCATGGAAAGAATGCCTGTAAGTCCGAGAATGAACCAGATGCTCCATACAACGTTATTACAGAAGTACAGAAGCAGAAAAGGATGCTAGCCAAGCGACATATCTATGCAAGCTGTCTATGAACATATGCTGAACTCTGTTCTGTGATTGCCTTTTCTAATTTACACTTGTTGAAACTATAACTGATATATGTCTTTTCCCAGTTTAAGCATATGGTAGACTTAAATGGATTAGATTCTAGAAAGCCAGCTATCGTCTGTTTCAATAACCTTCTTGTTTAGATTTTAGAAAGACAGCTATCGTCTTGTTTATATTTTCTACTGCACTTATTTTTGTCCCAATCTTAATAGTCTTATACATGGTATGCATTTCATAGTGTGATGGAGTAACCATTGGGCCACACCTGGTTTCTCCCATTTGGGCAGTCATTCCACAAGGCTGCTTTGAATATGCCTTACAGCTAGAACAGACTGAATTCAAATCGCCAGCAGTTCTCTAGGGCTTTTGATGATAGTTTGAGCCATTTAAAAGCGTTATCCAATCTTGAAAACAAAGGCAGGGTTTTGGAAAGGAAGAAATCTGAAAAACCTTGTGTGGTAAAGTAACATTTAAATTGACTGTCAGACCCTTCAAAATCCTTTCTAAATGCCTCCAAGGGATTCAGCAATGGCTGTAGATGGCTCCTTAGCACTCCCAAGGATCCCAAGAACTTGATACATATAGCCTCAGGATGCAGATAGCCCCAGGTCATCCATTCAAGTCATGTTGTTGATGGCGAGGCCACAGGTCATAGTTTCAATTCTGGTTGAGTCCCTTAGGATTACGAGCTGCTACTGTGGTTGGATGTTGAGCCGCCCTGCATTTGAATTTTCCTTGAAAGAGGGGGGGAATTGCTAGGTTTTTTTTGGAGTAAAAAGAGTTGGTAAATGGCTGTTATTTTCCCATCAGAAAGTAACTTGAAACGTATCTGCAAGCTGTCAAATCACTTACTTTTTTGTTATTACCCTCAAGTATGTTTGTAAATAATTTTAAGATTCTTCTCATTACAATATGATGGTTTTTTTTATTCAAGTTTAAGGATTTTTATCTATGTTCCATGAGTTTCCATAACATGGGAATGTTGGGAGTGGTATCTGGAACTTCTAGAAGCTTTGCCCAACTTTGAGGAAACAGTGGGTTGGTAGTGGCTATAATATATATTAAAATGAATGAAAAATGGGGTAAAACTTCAAAATTCAGAAAAGAACACGACGTAACAAGTTAAACTTAACCATAATTGATTCTCTTAAGTAATTGGTTATCTATGCAACTGCTTACAATCAAAACCGTTAGTCTTTTCTGTCAACTTGCTAATGTAAAGGGGTTTTAGATAGTGGATATATCTGTGTCTTCAAATTGAGAAATTTAGAATCATCATCTATTGTCAAAACTTCATGTAACTCTATGTTTAATGTGAAAAGAAGCCATACATGATGCTGTGGACTACAATTAGAAAAGAGGTAACCTGGGATTATGAGTTGATTCCCTTAGTACTTGATACAGTATTAAAAAAAGGTTAAAGGAAAAAATTATATTTCTGATCATGGCTACAAAGCCCACATACAATCTGAACCTCTGTAAAATTTGAATGCTGAATGCACTACATGATCAGCCTCCAAATCATTTTAGAGACAGATCTAACATGAAGGAATTGGGATTAATAACGGCACTAATGGCAGAGGACAATAAAGCAAGAGGAGTCTCAATGTGTAGAGAATTAAAAATGTAATTTATTGTCATGTCCTCTTTTAATTAAATCACCAGAGACACCCATTAACCTATTTTATTCTCATAGGTTCGAGCGGGTATTAAAGAAAAGGGAATAATTGAGGACTAATATCACTAGGAGCAGAAATGAACATCAATTTAGTATTATTAAGTCATCGGTATAGTAAAGAAGGCCATCTGAGTTAATATCATAAAGCATGCAGAGCATGCAGGCATCATTTCTTTAGTCGTAAAGTCAACATGAAATTAGAATTGCATGCATGCAAAAGTGATGCGTAAACCCTAAAAATGGCATGCAAACCCTAAAGGTTCATGCTAAGCTATTTAAGAAGGGTTATTGGACCAAAGAAGACATCTATGATTATTATTATTGAGTTTGGTTTCTAGAGCAGCAGCAGTAGCAAGTGCAACAACCAGTTTTACATGGGGACTCGCCCCCCAGGGTCGGGGGCACGCCCCCCTCGCTCCCTGTGCCCCAGGGGCTTGGGGGTTCCTGGGGAAACGTTTCCCAGCGTCCCCAAAATCAAGAAACTCTCGAAAACTCACAAGGGGGTGCGTCCCCCTGTTCTGCAGCGCACTCTGGTGAAGGGGGGCTCCCACACGCCCCCTCTAGAAATTGGGGGGATCCTAGACACCCTCCACGATTTTCCCAATTTCAGTTTAAAAAAACAAAATTTTAATTTTAATTGTTGTTTAGTCTCTTTTTCAGGATTAGTCTTTAGTAATTTACAATTTCACTATTTTAGCATGCAATATCATTGATTCAATTTTTCAATTACAATGACTGAAATTAGAAATATGAATATCAAGATTCAAATGACAAATTTGAAAATTATCATGATGAATTGTATAACGTGTTTGTATTATTAATTTGCTATATTCTGATTTACATTGCACAATGATAAACTTAGTATTTACTATTTATTATTTACTTTTAGTAGTTTACATGGGATGAATCATTGAATTGTTATTGCTGAGATGTAATAATTTATAATTTAATTTTTATTAAGACCTGGACGCCCCCCTGCCCCCGTGCTCCCCCGAATTCCCCCCTGCCCCCTTGCTCCCCCAAATTTCGCTAAAATTTGGGGTTGGTCTCCACATGTCCCCAATGTGCATTTCCCTGCTCCTACACTCCCTCCTCCTGAAAACTTGGGGGAACATTGGCAACAACAATAGTTGGGGTTGGAGACGAAGGTCTTCATTTAACAAGGGGTTTCGACAGTGATATCTATTTACCCTAATTACTTTAGGATAGGCCATCCAGGTTTATCATCAATATTCACCATATTCATTCGCCTTCAGTGATCCAACACACAGGGAGATTTATTGCAGGCTCACCTTTTGCAGCTGGGGGAACAACGAGATATCCTCAGAAATATTCATTGAGATCGAGAACCTCATTCTTTCATCCGCATGTCATCATTATCTTTCTCAGCAGACCCACACCACACTGCATTGGGTGATTATCAGTTCCTTGTTTGCATTTCTGGAGCAGTTAGCAGCAAAACCGTGAGTGAGGGGGACGTGGGCACCTGAGAGCCAGATCAATTCGCTAGGTGCCTTAGAGAAGGAAAAATATCTGCATGTGCCTTCCAATCTCTCTGGGAGGGCTAGACCATCATCTCGACAAAGTTCCAGCAGTAACGAGCTTCTCCTCCAAAAACGTCAATATCATTCAAAAGAGGGCATACTTGTAGCTGGGCGTCAAACAGAAGAGAGGAGCATTATCTTCCAGCACGCACTGCATGCATCTTATCTCTGGAGGACTATTAGCTTGATTATCAGTGGTATGTGTATATCTTCTTATTGAAAGTCTTTGCCCTAAAATCTCTCCAGATTAGCTATATTTTAGGGCCATTTTGGCACTACACTTTTGCATGCACATTTTTATTTAGTTTATTTACACATCTTGAGTGTATGAACGAACAAGATAGTAGGAAAGTATAATAGAATATCAGTTGGGATATTACATTTATGGCCTTTCTTTTGTAAAAGCAAAAGGGATATCATTATGCAATAGAATGCAAAAAGTGTTAGCTTTCCGGGTTACTCCGTAAATGTTTATACCATGCTTCATGTGTGTTGATTACTCTTGGTTATACGATGGTGGACATACACATTGGAGATAGCTCACTAATGGATTGCTAGACCTAGCCTTTAGGTTTATGTCATACACTTCCTTGGAGTGTTGGAGAGCTAGAGGTCATGATGAGATTCTTCATGATGTGCTCATGGATCTTGATTTTTCCTAAGCAACATCAAGAGCCATTTTCTTGGAGAATGGAGGCACCTGGTCAGTTACCAGGAACTTGTACCAATCCAGCACTAAGGGACTCAACCAGAGTTGAGTGGCCATTCTTTGAATGGAGGCACCTGGTCAGTTACCAAGAATATTGAATTAGTCTAGGACTGGGGGACTCAGCCTAGAGCTGAGTGGCCATTCTTTGAATGGAAGCACCTGGTCAGTTACCAAGAACTTGAACTAGTCTAGTACTGGGGGACTCAACATAGAGCTGAGGGGCCATTCTTTGAATGGAGGCACCTGGTCAGTTACCGGGTTATCACTATAAGCCCTACACCGGTCCTAGGCATGTGAGGCACTCCTATCCTTGATCTATGGGCTATGTGATCTTCTACAGGGATTAGCTACCCTTGGTTAAGACACCTAGTGCCCGATCTTAGTGGCACAAGGAGTTCAAGTTAAAAGCATTAGTAATTCTCCCTATTTATGATGATGTACTTTGAGTGGGTATAAAGGACCCTTATGACCACTTGCCTTGACCACATAACACTTGAAGGACCTACTTGCCCTAAGCCTTGGTCCATGAGGAAGACCAAGTGGCTAAAGTCAAAATAATGAAGACTTATTGTACCACAAGAAGTCAAAGTAAAAATACAAGAAGGTCTCTAGTGCCACTTAAAGTTAAAGTCAGAAGGGTAAACATGAAAAAGAATAAAACCCTATTATTATATTCCTATTTGTAAGGGACCACTGCAAGTACTTGAAAGACTACAAATAAAGTTCACTTGCAAATCATTTCAACACACTTCAACTCCAACTTGATTGCTCCATTGAAGACTTATATTTTTGCTCGTTTCTCAAGTGTGTGGGTGATTCTTGGTTTTATGCCGTAGCGTGGCGTCTTGACTAGCTAGGGCATTCTCCTATCTTCACTCACGGGTTAGGGATCTTCTCTCTACTCAACATGACCAACAACAACAACATCAACATCGGCCTAGGTTATCTCCCTCCTTAACTCAGGAAACCCTCTCTCACATACGGGCATCCCTAAATTGCCCACGAAAATTTAGGGCAGCACCTTTCTCCTCACGGGCAACCATAAAACAGTTCAGGTAGGGAAAGACCAGCTCGGGCAGCAGTACAGGAAGTTCGGGCAGCTTTGTTCTTTTCATGGGCATCCTCAGTCACAGTTCTGGCAGCCCACCAAAAACTCGGGCAGACCTAAACTGTTCACGAGCTTACACAGTAGGGTTTTGGGTAGCCCGAAAAAGATCTGGGAAGCCACAGGAAAATTGAGGGCAGGCCTAAATTTGATCTCGTGCAGCAACAGAAGTCCGGGCAGCTTTAGAAGAACTCGGGCAGCCTATAACATAACACAGGCAGCCTAAATCAAGACACGGGCAACACCAGATTGAGCTCGGGCAGCAAAAAAGGAAAGCTTGGGAAAAAGTGAAACAATCTAGGGCAATAGAAGAAGTTTTTTGGGCAGTTGGTTTTCTCCCTCCACGTGGCAGATTTTGGTCAAGCCTGCTAGGGTTTGAAATTGGTGTTCAAGCCTACTAGGGTTTGACATTTTTTGTGAAAAACATTCATCTCATAATTCTGAGATTTTTCTTGTTGATGCTACAAACTTAGTCATCTCATTTTAGTGATGAATTACTAATGCTTTTGGGGTTTTTGTCCTTTAAAAGTTTTCCGTGAAAACATCTGGTGTTCATTTGTGTTGATGCATGAGTATCTACTCCACTTGTCTTATTGTTATCTATCTTACAGTCTGAAAAATTAAAGAATATATGCACATGTTAAAATTCAACAATGGAGAGGTTGGTTGGTTGCTTGGTTGGAGGATCACTCACCTTGGAGTAGTGTTGGGCATTTGGAGGAGGCCGTTGAGCCCTTAATGGAATGGGGACACTTGATTAATCATGTAGGTGGAGTGGACCCATAGGTACACATAGGTGGAGTGGACCCATCTGTTTGTCTCATGGTGCCCCTAGAGGAAGGAAGCACTAAAAATAAGGAAGTGATACTTTGAATGGAGCTTGGTCATGATTGGGAATGTTGATGAAAGGTGAAGGAGTGAATCCGACGGGCCTCCTGTAAGTACAAGGCTAGACATATTTGTTCGATGTATCTAAAGAATCTAGTCAAAGTATGGAGCTCTGTGAGAAGAAGGTCCTTGAAAAGACAATGAAACCACCCACGCATCTTGTAGTAAATAGGACAATGAAAGATGAAGTGCTCCTTGGTCTCAACCTCTCGAAGGTGACATACGTGGCAGATCTTATTTGAGTGGTCGAGTTGGCGATTTGTCTCTACCCGGAGAGGGTGCATCCATGCCAAAACCATGCATGCACCATCATTAGTTTAGTTCTAGGTTAGAAGGTTTGTATATTTAGCAGTTCAGTTCTATTTTTTAGTTTGCTTTAGTTAGTAGTTGCATGCACTATTAGTTAGGGTGCTTTGCATGTGGAAAGTTTCCATAATTAGATGAGGCATAGATCTTAGGAAGAGAAAAATGAATGCATGCATACGTACACTCTCCTTTAGTGGGCACACCTTCCTCGGAATAGTTCTTCCATACAAGTTGAAGGCTCTAATCCCAAGGCTAGGAATAGATATAGCGTTTAGGCTTATTTTAGTGAAGGTGTAGTTTTGCATATGTTCAGATTCATTGTAACTCCTAGTGTATAAAGGAGAAGGTAGGCTATATGTTTTAATTCATTCAATTTTTCAGAGGAGGAAGTAGTGGGTGATGGGTAGAGTTTGGAGCTTTTTGCATATTTCTTGTTTTTAAGTGTACTAAACAATGATGTGATTTGAGTTTCGGGTCTGTTTACTTTTTGCTACTTTCTTTAGTTTGATGTGTATGTGTTATTAGTAAAAATCAGATTGTAGTTTTCATAGAGTTTAGTTTTCCCATTTTCCTAAATTGGTAGGTTAGAAATCAAACTAGCATTGCTAGCGTGTGATGAAGATTTTAACATTGTATTAGAGTAGTGTATCTCAAGTCTTATAGAATTTCATGTTGGGCCTATCAACGTTGAAGGAAGGAGAGTTGTTGAAGGGTTTTAAATAGTAGTGTGTCTAGGCTTCGGTGACAGAAGCATATCAGTGCTAGTGATTAGCACGTGGGCCTAAGAAGGGTTGTGGGATATGAAACCCTAATTGATCTAGTGAGTGGAGATTGAAGCTTGTTTAGTGGAGTTGTAGTAATGCGAAAGAGTACACTCGTTGGAGGGTGCCTCTACGTTTGTTCTATGGAAGTACATACCGTAGAACCTTTTAAAAGCACAAGACCTTAGGTACCTTTTGTAGAAGGAGGTCAAAGCTCCTTCCCAAATATTCGGAGGAATACACCAATAATGCAGTGAATCCGAAGTGAGTCTTGTTGGATTTGGCGAAGAATTGTTTGATCCCTTGTATATTTGAATGTATCTAGGAAGAAGCTACCAAGGAACAAGCTCACCACAAACCTCATGTGCATGATAAATGCAATATCCAACAATTTGATGAAGCTATAGAGCTTAGAGACCAACTTGGTGCAATTGTTGACGAAGTCAAAGATGATGAGCTAATTTTTATTGCTCTAAATGGTTTAGGTCATCTTGGCACAACTTTGTTGAGGCTATTAGTGGATGAGAGAAGTTACACGACTTCTATGAAGTTGTGGGATGCTTTCATTGGAGCAAAGATGAGGCTAAAGCAAGTCTCAACCAATTACAATGATGAGGATGGTGGACCAGACTTGGCCCTCATTAGGAATGTGAGGAGTGGAGGTAAGAGAGGAGGACCTTATTAGAGTCAGAAATGCAAGGAGGAAGAGTTAAATCATTCATGTTTCGGGAAGAAAGATTGGAGTCATGTTAAGTGCTTTAGGTGCGACAAGCACAATCACTATCCTTCAATGTCCCAAGAGGAAGAGGAAAAAGGTAAGCTACAACATCCGCAACAGGAGTTTACAAGAAGTGTAGATGCTTTTGGTGTGGATGACGATTTCACTGTGAAGCTATATACTCTATTTGTGTAATATCCCAAACTGATATTCTATGGTTCTTTACTACTAAGTTGTTGTTCAGACAGTCAATGATGTGCAAAAGACTGAATAAAAAATGCATGCGACATTGGCGTGCCCAAATGTCCTAAAATATAGCAGTACTGGAGAAATTATAGGGCATAAAGTTTCAGAAAGAAGTTGTACACTTACCATCAATAAATAGGCTGATAATACTCCAGAGATATGTTGCATGCATGTGGTGTTGAATAGGGGATATAATGGTGTTCCCTTCCTATGGTCGCCCAGCTGCAAGGAGATCCTCTTCCAGATGAAGCTTGACGTTTTTGATGAAGGAGGAGGCTTTTGCTTTTGAGATTTTGTGGAGATGATAATCTCTCCTCCTCGAAGAGATTGGCTGGAGCATGCAGAGGATCCGACTCCTCCAAGACCCCTAGCGAATTGTTTTGTTGGAGAGGGTGATGTCTCCTCTTCCCCTGAAAAGCTGTTGTTGGATGCCCTGAGTGTGTTGACAATGGGAAGATAAGCCCTCAGTGTGAGGTACTGAGCCTGCTGAGGGGAATGGTAAAATATGTAGAGAAAGAATTGAGCTGAAGGATCCTAGCGAATCCTTCTGGGTTTCTCAGCTAAATCCTAGCTGTAAAACGTGAACCTACAAAAGATGTTCTGTTGGTGCGGAATCACTGAATACGGAAGGGTATGGTGAATGCCGATAGTAGACCTAGATGGCCTACCCTGAAAGAGACTAGGGTAGATAAATTTCACTGTCGAACCCTCGTTAGCTGAAGACGCCGTCTTCAACCCCAACTGTTGCTGCTGCTGCTCAAAAACTCCAAATCAACAATAATAATAATAGATAGCCTCTTTGGTCCAATAACCCTTCTTAAATAGAATGGCATGTACTTCTAGGGTTTTCATGTCACTTTTAGGGTTTACTCTTCACTTTTGCACGCATGCAATTCTAATTTCATGTTGACTTTAAGCCTAAAGAAATAAGGCTTTCTTTATCGAACTGATGATTTTAATACCGAATGAGTGTCTCGATCTATTCTAAGTATCAAATGTCCTCAGTCAATTCCCTTTTATGCAGTACCCGCTCGAACCTATATGGGAATTAAGTAGGTTATTGAGTATTTTGGTGCTTAATTAGAAGAGGACATTACAATTTGCTATGGTGTCTAGTATTTCCATGCAAACAATTTTAGGAGTTTGATTGTATGTGGACAACAGAGCTTCGAGATGCATTACTTATGATATCTTCAAGATATTTCAAGAGCAAGAGGGAGGAATGTTTGTGGAGCTGGGTGATGATGCCACATATCATGTGAAGGAATTGGGCACCATATATTGCTGTATGCATTCAAGTGATTTTCTTAAGTTAGATCCTATCTTGTTTGTTCTGGCTTTAACTAAGAGTATACTTTCAATTTCTTGCATGCCAGATTAAGAGTGTTTGGTTAAATTTGATGTTCAGCAAGTCACCATTAGAGACAACAACCATGGATTCGGTCAAGTTTAAGCTAGAGGACTGCAAGAAGCTGGCCTTTATAGGCTACTTGCAAATCCCATGATGGAGGATGGTTCTTCCAGTGTAGAACTAACTATGGAATTGGTGATTAATTCCTTGATTGTAGTGCATGTGAGTATATAAGAGTAATATGTTAAGGTTGTTATAAGGGTGTGAGAAGGTTTTGACTAGTGAAGATGGCATGAAGGGCAAGAGAGGTTGGCAGGTTGTTGATGCAATGTTCCTTCTAGATAAGGTTTTCATCTTGAAGATTCTGAAGAGTTTGGAGTATAGAAGGAAGCAATAATCCATAGCCATGTTTCTTCAGGTTCATTGATGGTCAACTGTTTGATCAGGTTCCTGGTACAGGGTAGATTTCAGACGCAAAGGGAGTATCTTGTGGTTGGCAGAGGGAGTATCCTTTGTAAGAGAAAGTGTTTGAGTTTAGCAAAGCAACATTAATTGTAGTAGCGAGTAGAAAAGATCTGGGTGCATGTAGAAAATGTACACCAACAGAGATGCCATACAAGCAGTCCATACAACAACATTAATGAGAGTGGCAATAATACTCCCTCCTTTAACAGTTTCGTACAATAGTGATGATGGCATAGGAGAGAGATTTAGAATGTGCCAAAAGCATATGCATATGGCATCCTCAGTATAGTTACAGTTTAGATGCTTTTTATATTTAGCAGTTCGGTTCGTTTTGAGTTTGCTTAGTTAGTAGTTGCATGCACAGTTTGTTAGGGTTCTTTGCATTTGGAAAGTGTCCGAGATTTTATGGGCCGTAGATCCATAGAAGAGAGAAATGCATACTTATCTCAACCAGATGATAAAATCAACCTCGAAATTTGTGCCAAAAATCAGAAATGTCATACTCAGAAATTTCTGTCTAAAGGCTCCTCGATTTTTGTGCTGCTACAGGACTGTACGGCCTGCCTCGGAATTTGTGCCGGCTTAAACTGGAGAAATTCTGCCTCGGTTTTTGTGCCCTGTACAGACTGAATCCGTACTGTACGGACAGTACAGTACAGATGCAATAAATGCTCACTGCTGCCTTGATTTTTGTTCCCTAGCTGCTGTACCTTCACCTCGATTTTCATGCCAAGAGAAATTGCCTCAGCTGCGTATTTCTTTTTCTCTGAAATTCGACTCTTTCTCTCTCAAAATGCAAAAAGTGCCTCTTCACTTGGAAAATTTGCCTTTTAGGTAAAAATGGTGTGGGTGAGTGAAAGGTCATCTATTCCAAGGGCTCAGATTAGATTTGATGAGTGGTTGTGATAAAATCACTTTTCTCCACAAATTAAAAATTAATTCACTCACTTTTTAAATTTTTACTTAAAGTACACTTTAATCTCTAAAGTGCATTTAATGCTCATTTCAAGTCATTAATATAGAGTCCAAGTGACAAAACCCTTTTTTCTAGTGACTTAGGCAAAAGTCACCAAGGGGAACAACTTCCAACGTATAAAATTTCAACAGTTTTAACTCATCAGCAAGAAAACTCTAGCCTTTAGGAGAGCACAAATAGAAATGTCAAACCAAATTGATGGAAATCAACCCATAACGGAGAAAAGATTGTCTACAAATCATCCTTCAACTCTCAAATTATATCTTCAAATTAATTGTGCATAATTTGATATGGGTTGCAGCTTAAACTTGCAAGATTGGTGTGAAATGGGGTATTAGAAGGGTGATTATATATTACTGTTTAGTGCTTTGTTTTCCCCTTCATTTCTTTATTTTGGTTCATTTTCTTGTATTTTTGTCTTTTGAAGAATATGATGGAAATTTTAAGCATCGCTTCTTATTGCAAATTCAAAAGTTTCAGCTCGAACTTGAGGTTCCCTGGACTTATTTCCTGTGAATTTTCAGCCTTGGGGCTGTATCAGAAATATAAATTACAGTGATATATACTTTACTTCTGTCCAACCAAATACACAAAATAGCCCGAGGAAATAACATTGAACAACTATACGTGAAGTAAATGTCTTCAGTTCTTGGGGCACAAATCCCAACATATAACACCTCTGAAAACATCTCAATCACAGCAGATATATTACAGCCATAAATCTTCCCAGTTACCTTCTATATGTTTGTCAAATCACTCAACAAAATCAGTTAGTTGTTCGTGATAAAATCTGCATGCCAAACAGCCCTAAAGACTACTCATTTACCATAAGATTATAAACTGAAAAATCAGAGCTGCAAGTACACAAAGTTTGGACAACAACATATACTTCATTTATACTTTAAAATAAAGTTACAAATACATACCAACAGCTTATCCCAAGCCAGTACAAGATGGTCCTTCAAGCTTATCACAAGCAAACTTAGCAAAGACTCTCCCATATTCTCCAAACAGTAATGAGGGCATCCACTGAGTAGAAAATCCTAGCCAGCAATACAAAGGCCTCGTAAGGCATCTCACCAAGCTATCTAGCCACAACAAGGGCTTTGCAACAAGCTAGTATCAACACCAACAAGTCACTTGTGATCTTTCACCGTGTTTGCCTCACACAATCTCTCCCAGCAAAGCTCTCCATGTCTTCTCTAGAATTTCTTTGCCACAAACCCTAGGTTCTTCTCTCACAAGGACTTAAACCCTAGCACTTCAACTCTCCTCTAGGCATTGCTTATCACAAACCCTAGTGTTTTCCTCCTTTGCATAAAGACACGTAGAAAGACTCAAGACAAGTTTATCTTCAATATACAAATGATGACCTAATGAACTCTAACATCTCTAAGACAAGAATGATGTGTATGAATGAATCAAATTAATGATTCTCTCATCCTTTTATATAGAATAGGTGAGGGAGGCCAATAATAGTTTAGTCGACAATGTCCACAAACAACGATGTCAAGCAACCTAACTAATTACTAGTTAAGCCCATATGTGAATTGCTCCAACTCTAAGGTGGCGCATGTCAAGCTGTAAGATGAGCATGTTCATCAAGCAAGGGTTACAAGTTGAGCACTCCACAATGCAATGCTCTCCTCCAAAGGTATCCAACACTCCAATTCTACATCCTAAGCCACGTACATCAAGATATAGCAATCCACGAGTAAGCTATCTCCAATTCTACATCAAGGTATAGCAATCCACGAGTAAGCTATCTCCAATGTGTATGTCCATGAAGGTAAAACCAATGGTAGGCATCATGCCATGCTCCGCATCACATGAAGCACCCTCAAGCATGGCGTAAATGCTTTCAGACTGATCCCAAAAGCTAACAAATATGGCAGAGATTTTCCTATCAGTCGTATCTTATAAGTATCCTGGCCATGTGTTTGTTTTATTAGGTACATATTTTGGTAGTATCCTGGTAGTATCTACACAAGATACACATTCTATCTGTATCTCATCTGTGTCTGGGAAATATCTGTATCAGATTCTAGCAGAGACGGATTAAGGAGGGTTGGGTGGGGGGCATATCCGATAACTTAGGATGGAGAGTATTTGCAATGTCTTGTTAGACGTCTTTAAGAAACCCCAAAATCATTGTCCTATGCAGGCCATAGAACACTATTATTCTCTTATTAGGTACGTATCTTAGCAGTGTCCTGGTCGTATTGACAGAGGATACATACCCTATCTGTGTCTCTGCAGTGTTTGAGGCATATCTGTATCAGATTTTGACACAGATGGATTTAGGAGGGGTGGGGGCATATCAGGTAACCTAGGATGGAGAGCATTTCCATTGTCCGCTAAGACCTCTTTGAGGAACCCAAAAAGCTTTGTCCAATGCAGACATACAATGTTATTGTTCTTTGCTTTGTGCAAGGAGTCTGTTTCATATTTAGGGCTTGATAACTTATTCTAGTGGTTTCGACATCGACCCTGAAAAATTGTGTAAAAGAAGAATGGCCCCCTGACAACTATACCTGAACTCAAAGGCTTTTTGTGAGTCATGAGCTTCTACTAAGAAATCATACGTCACATTTCCCATACAAACTCACCAGTAACCCAAACATTCAATTGGAAGCCAGGACATGATAAGGCATTGAAGGAGGTAAAAGACACATTATCTGCTATTCCTGTTTTGGCATATTCGATCCACAGCAATTTTTTAAAATAGAGTTTGGCGCCTTGTGATATGTACTAGGAGTCATTCTTAAGCAGGTAGGATATCCATTGGCAGATGATCAGAAATCCTTTCCCATTCTGATATGAGCTACGGTACATATTGAAGGATTTTATTCTTTGCTCCAATATTTGAAAACTGATGACATTTCCTCAATTGAAAAGAAATTATCATTCATACAAAATATCAGCTGCTGCAATTACAAAATTCCCGGTCCAAGATTAGGAACATTGATACATTAAATGGGAATCTTATTTGCAGCCGTTCCATTTGGTGATCAAGCATAAAAATCTTCTAAAAGTCAAGTAGCTGTCTTCCTTGGTCATCCTCCTGTAACGACACTACTCAACATCTAGGATACTAAATGTAGCATTTGTTAAGATGGAAGGAGCTTTGTCCTTTTGATGCTCACTTTGAACCTAACTCACATGACACATGGACACAGACACAAGACACGTAGAACCCTGTAACGTCACATGGTGAGATGTGATTGTAATTTAAAAATAATATTAGAATTACAGAATTAAGATATAGAAATAAAGATGTACTTTTTTTGAACATTAGGTAAATAGAATCACTTTAAACACTTCAGGACACATTTATTGACATGTCGAGACAAATGTGCACAAAGTTTTTAATTTTTTATTATTATTTTCTAACATTTTTTGGTGCCCCAAGTATCAAGACGATGTAGTCCGAGTGTTGGACATGTGTGGGACACATGTCCTGCACAGGAAACTTTTCCAAAGAGCAGCCAATCTGCTGAAAGTGAGTGTCCAAGTGTCCAACACGCTGGGATGGAAGGGCGTGTCCTGTTTCACAACGTGTCCTGCACAGGAAACTTTTCCAAAGAGCGGCCAATCTGCTGAAAGTGAGTGTCCAAGTGTCCAACATGTTGGGATGGAAGGGCGTGTCCTGTTTCACAGCATAGAACCAATGGTAGATATTTTACAGCAGCTAACCATAGTCAACCAAGTATTTGTTTTGGGCAGTAGCTGACTGTTGTCAAACTGGTATACTATACAAACTGATTTAGTTGTGTATCCCACATTATGCATGTTTCTGCTCGTGGTTCATTGATTTGAGAAGCTCATTCCTACTGTGATCGAGGTGAATTCGGCAGTTATAGAACTTTGCAATAACATCAGCAATAATTTACTCTCTGTCCACGAGGAAAAGTGTGGGTCATTCTGTTGCAGAAAATTTGCCTCCCCTCACATTTCTGAGCCCAGAAACATTTCAGAAATTGAATTGCACTCTGTACGGCTAGGAAACTTGGGAAAATGTTTCAGGGTACCGAAATGAAAGCCTTTACTGCATTTCCAAGCTGTTTCTATCCTGTAGCTGTGTGTTTCAGGCAAAAAAATGCTTGATTTGCATCATGTAGGTCTCTAACAGCCCTTAAAATCGAACTAAAAACTACCATTAAATGACAATAATCCCTCTTTAAGATTAGAATTGGATAAGAAAGGGCATTCTAGAAACCCTAAGTTTCATTTATCTTCCAATAAAAACTGCCCACGCTTTCAATTGTCACACTCTCTTCTTCATCCATAGCCTTCCTAGAAAAACATAAAGGGCATTAAGAGAAAAGGGAGCAGTTTTAAGAGCCGTTGCAACAAAGAAACTATTGTGTGCAGGAAGAAGACTGTTGTGGGCTTCATTATCTTGACCCAGCAGCATTCTCTGTTGGTTTTACAGCATCCATGGCCAATCGCACGTCTTGTTGCCCCTTCTAGACAAAAATTCAAGTAGGCAGAATGATTATTATCCTTTATGGTATGTGAAAAAACTTTTACATATTGCAGAGGGTGGCTTTGGGGAATGTGAGTGCACTATTTGTAAGGAGTTCTACAACAGCTCTTACGACAAAGCGAATGTATATTTGTTGCATGAAGGGGGGAATGGCTTTGATGGTTGTGAGAAACAACCCTACCACATAAATGGGCTCCATATAAAAAGGTGTGTAATGATGCTAGAAAGGTTCAAATCAAAGAGATCCCATCTTGCCAGCCATTCTCCAACCTTCTAGTTTATGAGGCTGATTATTTTGGATTTTCTAGGTCTAGATGATGAATTTGAGAGCCAAGTGTAGTTCATATTGTATTTAGTACACATGGGAAAATATAGAAGGCTGGTTTTGGATTTTTCATGATGTATTTTTTTTGATTATCTTAGTCTATTTTTAGGATAATTTGCTATCATAAAACATTTTTTGAATTATTTATATTCTTTGTGTTTTCTATTCACTCTCCAGCATAGTGCCCTATGCCCATGATTATCATCGATGATTGTGCCCTTTTCTCATGACCAGTTTTGTTGCAACCTGTGACTAGTTGTGCTGATGGCAGCATTGTCGGATTGACCATGCCTCTCTGCCTTCCATGTGTGCCACCTTGTGCGATTCAACCCCATTCTTATTCACTGCCCCTCCTTTCCCCTCCTTGATCACATCCATAGCATTCCCTGCCCTCTCTTCCTCCCTACCTTCTTTCACATCCCCTGTCTGCTCTGTTGCTTTCTCCCTTATCCCTTGTTTGCTCCGTTGTTTTCTCCCTTATCCCTTGTTTGCTCCTGCCTTTTGCCCCTACTCTCTTCCCTTTCCCTATCCACAATCATGGCCTGCTATAGAACCAACTCGATTCCCTTATACGCACCCCCCTATTCCTCATCTCATCTTCCCTTCCTGTTGTCTTCAATACCTGTGCTATCTGTCTCTCCATCCCCCGCTTACCTACGGGTCCTCTCGATCCTACCTGTCCTCTCTCTTCCTTATTCACTCCGTCACACTTCCTATGCCTGCAACCTCTGCCTCTACTAATCATTCAAACCACCTATGGGTTCTCAAACCAGTCACCCATCCTCCCTCACAGCGTGGGTGTAATTCACAGGAGTTGATAGTGGATAAGCAAGGGCCAGTCATGGGTCTGTTGAAAGGTCGCCCCACAGGTCTGATTTTGGACAACACAATAGGGACAACTTCAATTGATAACCTCAAAACAGGTTCAGTCGATGAAAACATGGTTTTGCTAGTAACCCAACTTCGTAATTTTGCTAGACATATGGAACAATTACAAGTAAACATGCATACTCTATCAAACTGAGTCTTGAAGAAAGAGTTGGAGAGTTTGATTCTCAAACAATCGTTGGTTGAAAAGAAAACACAGGAAGCTCTTGACCCACTGACTGATACCTTAGATGCAGAAATTCTACACCTCAAGAACCAATCAGAGGGGATCTAATCTCAAAAAACGTAGAAATTATAAACCTCGAGAACCAACAAGAGGAGATCTGATCTCAACACATACCCTTTAACTTTGAAGCATATATTAACTCATCGGCACAGGTGGTTCAGGGACAGAACAAGGGTCCCTTCTTGTTGTGGCTGAGAATGTTGTGCAGGCTAAGCTCATAGAGGAGCTGACTATGTGGGTTCATGAGTGGAATTTAAAAGTGAGGGAGCACCCACACTTTGCCCCTCCCTGAACCATTTGCAGGCAAGAGTCTCATTCCTTCAAGATACCCTAGATCTCCTTGATATTAGCCTCGAGAGGGTGGGGTTTAGTTTGTAGCCCACTCTTTTCCTCGAGTTTAGTTTTGGTCCCCATGCTCCACCTACAGGATGCTGTTCTAGATTCTCAACTTCTACTCAGTTTTTGGAGGACATGTTGTTCAATACCAGAAGAAGAACCACAAAGCAGATGAAGATAAGAGTATATTTTGTCAGCAGCAAACGGAACCTTCCATCTCAAGTGAAATGGATTTTCCAACCCACATTCTCATAACAAGTGCCCCGTCTTTAGCGTAATTTGGGGATAGTTATTTCTAAAGGAAGAAGGATATGTTGAGTACTCAATCATTTAATTTATATGATTGTAATTTATTATAATAATTTTATATCATGTGCAAACATGTGTAGATTACTACCTCAACCCTAATCAGGGGAATAATAGGTTACGGATTCCAAAGATGCATCTGATTGCATGAAATATTTTTGTGCTTTAGGAGAAGATACACGGTCCTCATGTGATGTTATCTTCTTTCTGAATTTGAGAATACAATCATAGATTCTCTGAGCCACATCAATTAAGCTGAAAATTGATACCATATTTGATTGGTGATGATTTATGCCAGGTGGATTTCTAATGTACTGCTTGAAGGTTAACAATAGGAAATTGTTTATTAAGACTATGAAATGTAATGATGGTGCCTCTCCTTGTGTTTTGAAATATTTTATATGAGAACCGTATATTAATGAATCCATTGGTTTGGTGCGTACAGAATGCAGAGAATTGGTCAGAATTTTGATTACTTCAGGGGCAGATCCAAAAGCCAAAGATGCATTGCGAGGGCAAACTGCTCTACATGCAGCAGCAATGGCTAATGATGTTGAAATGGTGAAGGTATGCTGTGTGGTTTGATATTTCTAGCCTTGAGTTTCATTAGGGAATTTAGCTTTCTGATTTTGGCCAATGCCAATAATCAAAATTTTGTAAAATTTACGGTTTTGATGTTTAGTTGAGTTATACAATTCTAATAGGCCTTCTTTGCAACAGCCTCAACTAAGTGCAATTTAATAGTTTTTTTCTCTCTGGTTACAGATCATCTTGGGTGCAGGTGTTGATGTTGATATTAGAGATGTACACAATACAACACCTCTTCATGTTGCTTTAGCAAGGGGTTCAAAGTCATGTGTAGGCCTACTTTTAGAAAGTGGGGCCAATTGTAACTTACAGGTAATAATGTAATCCTTGGTCATAGGTGCAGTATATATTTCCTTCTAACTGCTGCTTTTGTTTGTGTTTTTGTGTTTAGTATTCGAGCCTCTTGATGGCACGACATTAGTTTCTTGTACTAAAAATCTATGAACCTGTGTTTTTGTATGAGTGGGTCAAGGTAATAGGCTGTAGCCACTAACTAGATGTCTATGCAAAATGAGGGAAAAATAAATAAGTACGATTATATTGCATCTGAAATATTTGTTGAGTGTAACCATCCATTTTCTACAATGATAACAGAAAGTGGTCATGAAGGGCCATGTTTTGAAAGAGAACAAAGAAGTAAATGTATGTGGCATAATTTGTGCTCTGGTCCTGCAGACCTGTTGGCTACTTGCATTTTTGAAGCTTAGATCTGATAATTATGTTTATTATATGTTAGGGGCATGAAATCATAATTATAGGGAAGCTCTTTCTTTTGGCTTATGCAAACTCCAACTGGTTATAAATTCATGGAAAACATACAACTTTGCTTTTCCTACTTTTTCATCCCTGTGCTGGGTGCTGAGTTATATTTCTTCATCATCAAATTTTTTGTTTCATTTATGGTCATATACAAAGGTTTGCTTTGTAATCAATTTCAAAAGATTTGAAGCCATTTTACAATTTGCATCCTTGGTATTGATAATTTACTCTATTCCTTGTATGATCAATCGTTCCTGCACATTTAAGCTAAAACACAGTTCTCAATACATAACAAAGCCATGTATCAAAGGTCCTTATGTGGTAGGTGTGATATCTCAATGGCAATACCATGCTTTTAGAATAGATTTCAAGTTTAGAGTTCCCGTAAGAAGTCTTTAGTTGGTAGGCAGGACATGTTCTTGTGGTATCCATTTAAACTACATGCAATCACAAGTTTGTCAGCTCGACAATGTTTTGCATGTGATATTTTGAATTTTCACCTTGTTTTTGGAAAAGAATATGGTTTATTTGAGAAAATACTTTTGTGGCCATCCAATAGGTGAATTGCTGTTGCTGTTGACCAAGGGAGGATGCTACATTCACTCACGGGGCCATGCTGATTTTGGTAGTGGTGAATGGCCCAGATGCAGCCTTCTTAGCCATGTTGAGTTGGCTAAGAGTGAATAGGCTCGAGATGCTCTCACATTGCCTACTTCAGGATGGAATGATCTATTTTATATATGAGCAGGTTTGACTTGTTTACAAGTCTAGTCTAATGTTGAATTGACGTAAGCATGATTTGACCAAGGGAGGATGATACATTCACTCACGGGGCCATGCTGATTTGGCTAGTGGTGAATGGCCCAGGCGCAGCCTTCTTAGCCATGCTGATTTGGCTTAGAGTGAATAGGCTCGAGATGCTCAGACATTGCCTACTCCAGGATGAAGTGATGTGTTTTATATATGAGCAGGTTTGACTTATTTACAAGTCTAGTTTAATGTTGAATTGACGTAGACTCTACGAAGTGTCTGGGTCTTCTTAGTGGGTCTATTCAACATTAGATCTCTATATGAATAGACACACGTGAGGAAAAGAATAACATCAAGGCTCATGTACAACTTTTCTGGTAAAGAAGAAATAACCAAAAAGACAAGTCAAACCATTGAAGAAGTCCCAGAAAGCATTAAAGAAGTCCTAGGAAAGATTGAAGACTGAAAGTACAAGTCGGCCCTAGAAGAAAAGTACAAGTTGGCCCATAAGTAAAATAGAGGTGACTTGAAGTGTATAAATAAGTAATCAAACATCTCATTTTATCATATCAACAAAACACATCATCTCCTAGTGCGCAATTTCAGCCAAGTCTAGCAAAGGTACAAGGAGCAATTTTGTGAACGATCTTATCATCTCTAAGGGTTCGCCATCTTGCTGGGTTTTCTTGTGAAGAAAGGCACACTGTTTATGTGCTAGGGTTTTATCTTCATGATGATGTACTTGAATTATTGGACTGATTTCTTCTAAGAAAAGTTGGCTGGGTTTTCTCCCAAGGTCGGGTTTCCTAGGGTAAATTTTTATTGTCTATTGTGCATGGCTGTCCTATGATATTTTGTTTCCGCTGCAATTTAAAGTTGAAATTTTTAGTGTGTAATTATTCTATGATGACAGTGGGATGAAATTACTGTTTGAAATCATTAGGAAGTAATTATTAGATCTGAAAATTGTATTTCTACTGCTATAAGAAAATTTAACAATTGTGTCTTATGGAATGGGTGGAAATTCATCCTATCTTCAATGTAAACGTGTGTGATGGTGATGGAAGTCTAATTGAATCAAAAGATTGAGGGCTTGGTAGAATTTTGGTTTTAAAATGAGGGAGACAATGTCTTGATAGAATTTTGATGGAGACCCAAAATTGGGATGAAAGATGTGACATGTAACTCAATTACCATCCTAGAGAACCAACAAGCATAGTGCTCGGTTACTTGGGTGCTTCAGTGGATGGTGGCAGCCACATACGATGCCTTTAAAATTTGTAGTGATTCTTTAATTGTTGAATCTCATCTTTGCAAATGTTTAGACTTATAAGGAGCCTTTAATTAATGCCCTTCTAAATCCATTCATCATTTTGTAGTTATCCTTTCTTTGTTGAATGTCATCTTTGTAAATGTTTAGATAAGACGTCTTTAATTAATGGCCTTTTAAACCCAAGGTTTAACTTGCCTTTTAATCTTCTTCTCCACTTAAAAGTTGTGCAAACATGAGTTAAATGACGGGGTCACAAGCTTCGGTATGCCATTGAGACCATGCAGAAACTTAGTGTGCACACATTGACGAAGACCATGATGGATAGAAAAAATAGAGAATTTAATCTATTTTTTATATTGTGGCAATGCATTTCTCACTCACCTTTATGTCATGTCTCGTTATAACTTATAATATTCCCTGAGTGGTTTTGTCGGTTTCAATGTAAGCCCAACATCAACATCTAAATGTTACATTGCTGAAATGACACTAACGTATAGAGTGACCATTATACTAGGATATATGACTCCTAAATATGTTGTAGTGTTAATGTTGATGTAATTGTAACTTCGGAATGTATTCACTTGTATTTCTTATGTATTGTACCCCGATGTTTATTCCGAGAAGTGTTTGTAATGTAATTGAGTCATGTCATGCCCCGATGTTTCGATCGAGAGTTTCCATAATGTAAACAAGTCATGTCAAGTCAATGTGGGTGACCCTCCTATTGTTCAAGGGTTAAAGTCCCCGCAGTTCCAGGGCCCTAGGGTTGTTAGTTTCACCTAGTGAAGTTGGCCCTAGTGAGTCATTGTCAAGTCAGGAATTAGTATAAATAGAGAGTGAGTCTCTTTATTTATCACACACTCATTCACACTCAGTTGTAGCACATAGTTGAGGGAGAAGAAGTTGCTGGGGCTAGAAAGAAAGAGGCTACTGCTGTCGGGAGATCATCTTACTGTTTTGGGTTTTACTTTTGGTGCTGATTCTATCTCTGAGGAAGTTGCGGGGTTTTCTCCATTTATGGTTTTCCCAAGGAAAAACACTGTGTTCATTGTCTTTTGTGTTTGATTGCTGTGCTTGTTATTCTCTCAGTTAAAGATCCTAATATAATGCTAGCTTAATGTTAAAAATCTAACATGGTATCAGAGCTAACCTGAGAAGAAGACACTATGCAGCTGCAGGAACTAGGGCTTCCTACTTTTTGGATCTCTCTCCACAGATTTTCATCAAAAGAAGGTTGGGATGACTCTCCTCCCTAGGGCGCATCTTTCTGTCGAAACAGAATTTGATTCTAAGCTTTTTCAGTTTTGGACCCGACACTGCTGCCGGAAATTAGGGCTTTCCATAGAAGTGGAAGTTTTGAGTGAGCCCAGGCCTGGATTGATCTCCTCCTCAAAATCGAAGTTTAGAGATCAAGATCAAAGCATTTTCCGGGAAAGTCAAACCCTAATCTACTCCTGAACTAGCACTGCAAAAATTCAGCTCCAAATCCAGATCCGACATCTTGACCTGGTAAGATCTAAATCTTTTGTATTTCCATTTGAGGTTCTCAGTTAAGATATCTCATCATACCAAGCTTGATGAAAAGCTTGAGGGACCTGATAACTTCCGAGCCTGGAAGTATAGGATCTCCCTGGTCCTGGAAGAAAATGAGTTGGACTCCTACATCAATGAGGAGGTTCTAGTTCCAGAGGAAGATGAGGCTAAGGCCTTACATAAAAAGAAGTTGGCTACGGCAAAGAGGATTATTGCTGATTCAATCAAGGATCACCTCATACCATAGGTGTCCTCCCTCAAGACACCTAAAGCTATGTTTGATGCCCTAACCAAACTGTTTGAAGGGAAGAACATAAACCGGAAGATGACTCCAAGGAACCAATCGAAGAATGTAAAGATCCAGAATGAGGAGACCATCCAGTCATACTTCACAAGGGTCTCCCAGATCAAAGAACAACTTGAAGCAGTAGATGAAGAAGTGGAGAATGCAGAAATTGTGATGACAAACTTGAATGGTCTCCCTAGGTCATGGGATTCTTTCCTCCAAGGAATTTGTGCTAGGAAGAAGCTAATCAAGTTCAGTAGACTGTGGGAAGAATGTTCACAAGAAGAAGCTCGAATAGCAGCTTGAGAAGAAAAGATGGGAAGTGAAGGTCAAGCTTTCACAGTACTCTCCAAGAAAGGCAAAACGGAAAATCATCATCACCAAGGTTTGCATTCTCATCAGAAAAATAATTTTGTAAGAAGGGATCCATCCAAACTCAGATGTTATACATGTGATGAAAGAGGACACTTTGTTAGAAGTTGTCCCATGAATAAGAGTGGATCCAAGAAGAAGAAGAACTCCAAAAGAAGACATCATGTTCACACTGCTGAGGATGATGATCCTCCCAGGAAGAAAGTAAAACAAGAAAGTGAAGACTCTTCAAGTAATGAAGAATATGTTCTAATCTCCTCTCTCACGGGAACTGTCACTCATGGAAGCAAAGATTGGCTTATTGACAATGGGGCTTCCAAACACATGACAGGATTCAAGGAATCTTTTGAGAAACTATCTGAACATAATTCACCCCATAAGGTGAAACTTGGGGATGACTACCAATATCCCATAAAAGGTAGCGGTGAATCCTCCTACAAGCTAGACTCTGGAAAGTCTATGAAAATGAAGGATGTCTTGTTTGTACCAGGACTAAAGAAGAATCTTTTCTCCATATCGGCACTAGATGCAAAAGGCATGAGGGTTGCATTTGTAGATGGCCAAGAGGAAAGACTATTGATGATGCAATAGTAATTGGAGAACAAGAAGGATGATTATACAAATTGAAGGGCCATCCATAACAAGCTTTGGTCCATGACATAGTAGAAGCCAAATGAACTTTGGCATAGAAGGCTTGCACATGTGCACTATAGAGCACAAACACTTGCAAGCAAAGCTGTTGAAGGTCTTCCAGAAATTCAAGCAAAACATGAAGGAGTCTGCAAAGGATGTGCGAAAGGAAAGAACTCAAAGAAGACATTTCCAAGTAGCAAAAGCAAAGCAAAAGGAATCTTGGAAATCATTCACTCCGATGTATGCGGTCCAATGTCATCCAGTTCTTTAAGCGGGTATGTATACTATGTTTCTTTTATTGATGATTATTTTAGGAAGACATGGATATACTTTATGAAGAACAAAGATGAAGTTTTCAGCAAGTTCAAGGAATTCAAAGCCTTGATCGAGAACCACACAGAAAAGAAGATCAAGACCTTTCGATCAGATAATGGTGGAGAATTCACATCAAATGAATTCAAAGAGTTATGCAAAGATTCAGGGATTAAGAGGGAGTTGTCCACTCCATATAATCCACAACAGAATGGGGTTGCAGAAAGGAAGAATAGAACTATCATGGAAGCTGCAAGAGCAATGCTTCATGATCAAGATCTTCCCATGCATCTATGGGCAGAAGCTGCCAGAACATCGGTGTATGTACAGAACCGTACTCCACATAGAGTACTCGAGAACAAGACACCTGAAGAAGTCTTTTCTAGCAAGAAACCAGAAGTCAGCCATCTCAGAATATTTGGCTGTCTAGTGTACATGCACATTCCGAAAGAAAAGAGGACAAAGTTAGATCCTTCAGGAAAGAAGGGTATATTTGTGGGATACTCTAAAAGCTCGAAGGCTTACATAATATACTTCCCAGGATTCAAGAAGATCGACATCAACAAGGATGTAACATTTGACAAAGACTCAGCTTACAACAAATCCAGAAAGAGACCTGCTGAAGATCCTGAAGAATCAGAAGCACCTAGAATTCATGACACAACCATGAACGAAGAAACTTAAGAAGAAGATCGAGAATTTGAAGAACCTCAAGAACATGTAGATCCACCTTAGGAGAAGAATCCTCACAAGAGGAAACCTGTTTGGGTACGAGAAGCTATCCAAGGTGCGGAAAGATATGGGGCTTTAGAAGAGAATCATAGAGAAAGAAAGAGGACCAGGTCCTGCTCCGGGTATGTAGCTTTATTGTGTGTCTTTATCAATAAAGAGCCTTCCAACTATGAAGAAGCTGTAGAACGGAAAGAATGGAAGGATGCTATGATCGAAGAGTATTAATTGATCATGAAGAATGATGTTTGGGATGTTGTCCCAAGACCAGAAGGGAAGTTTGTTGTAACTTCCAAATGGATCGACAAGATCAAGCATGCTGCAGATGGCAGCATAGAGAAATATAAAGCAAGATTCGTGACTCGTGGCTTCTCACAGAAAGAAGGAATAGATTATGAAGAAACATTTGCACCTGTAGCCAGATACACTTCCATCAGATCAATACTTGCTCTGTCTGCAGTGATGAAATGGAAGATACACCAAATGGATGTCAAGACTGCTTTCTTGAATGGTGTAGTGGAAGAGGAAGTGTATGTAGAGCAGCCACTCGGTTTTGAGACACATGACAAGGAGTCTCATGTGTGTAGATTGAAGAAAGCCTTATACGGTTTGAAACAGGCACCCAAGACATGGTACGACAGAATTGATGGCTTTCTATCCAGTTTGGGCTTTACCAACGTAAAGCGGATTCCAACCTTTACTACAAGGTTGAAGATGGCAACCCAATGATGCTACTACTATATGTAGATGATCTGTTTGTAACAGGTATGGATTGGTTGATTGTTGATACGAAGAGGAAGCTTGCTGCCGAGTTCGAAATGAAGGACTTGGGTATGATGCACTATTTTCTAGGCATGGAGGTATGGCAGAATGCGGATGGAATTTCCCTCGGACAAGGGAAGTATGCAGTAGAGATCCTGAAGAGGTTTGGGATGATGGACTTCAAGGCCATGACCACACCCATGGCATCGAACCTGAAGCTATTGAGTGATGCTTCATCAGAAGCGGTTGATGCTACGATGTATCGTCAGATGATTGGGTCCTTGATGTACCTGACGAACACAAGACCAGATATTTGCTTTGCTGTGAACACCTTGAGCCAGTTCCTGACAGATCCGAGACATGTTCACTTGATTGCTGCAAAGCATATTCTGAGGTACTTGAGGGGTACAGGTGATTATGGGCTCAAGTATAAGGCGAATCAGAAGATTAACCTGGAGGGTTATGTTGATTCAGATTGGGCAGGCAGTGCCATCGATAGGAAGAGCACTTTAGGGTGTTGCTTCAGTATGGGATCATGTGTGATCTCTTGGTTTAGTAGGAAGCAATTCTGTGTGGCACTGAGTACGGCTGAAGCAGAGTATGTCGCAGCTTGTTCAGCTAATTGTGAGGTAGTATGGTTGAGGAAGCTATTGTCTGATTTATTTGATCTCCAGTTGGATGCTACTTGTATATATTGTGAGAACCAGAGTTGCGTGAAGTTGTCGGAGAACTCGGTGTTCCATGACAAGTCGAAGCATATCAAGATCAAGTATCACTATATCAGGGATATGGTGCAGAGGGGAGCAATGAAGTTCCAATATGTTGCGACGGACGAACAAATAGTTGATGTGTTGACAAAGCCATTAGCTAGAGTGAAGTTTGAGTACTTCAGGGAAAAGCTTGGTGTTCTCTAGATCGAGGTTCCCTCCAAAGGGAAGTGATGAGTCCGTGAGCCATTCTGACATGGTGAGAGGATTGGTTTCTTTTATGGTCAGATGTAAGGGCTGAGCCATTCTGTCATGGTGAGAGGATTGGTTCCTTCCATGTCAGATGTGAGTGCTGAGCCATTCTGATGTGACTATAGGATTGGTTCCTACATGATCAGATATAAGCGTTGAATGCCATTCTTAGAATGGAGGCACTTGGTCAGTTACCAGGAAAGCTCAGTCTGGGACTGAGGGCCATTCTGATGGGACTGTAGGATTGGTTCCTACATGATCAGATGTGAGTGCAGAGCTTTTCTGACATTGGTTGTCAGATGTAAGTGCAGAGCCCTTTTGACATGGAGGATTGGTTCCTTGCATGGTCGAATATAAGTGCTGAGCCTTTCTGACATTGGTTGTCAGATATGAATGCTGAGCCTTTCTGACATTGGTTGTCAGATGTAAGTGCAGAGCCTTTCGGCATGGAGGATTGGTTCCTCGCATGGTCGAATGTAAGTGCTGAGCCTTTCTGACATTGGTTGTCAGATGTGAGTGTTGGGCCTTTCTGACAGGGTTGTGGGATGTGTTCCCACATGGTCAGATGTGAGTGCTGGGCATGCCTTTCTGATATGATTATAGGATTGGTTCCTACATGATCAGATATATGTGCTGGGTGGGCCATTTTGACTTAGGGTCAGATATAAGTGCTGGAAGAAGACCTACATGGAGGCTAGGCCTACGACCAGTATGAAAAAGGGCTGGCTCTGTAGAACTTCCTGTGACGAGAAGAATCAAGAGATAGCACCCATAATGATGATCCAGTAGAGATGTTCCAGAACCAGAGATGATCCAGATCGAGTGATGATGATCCAGATCGACTGTTGATCTAGATCCAGATGAAGATGACTTGAAGATGACGAGGACTCGATGATGATCCAGATGATACAGAGAAGAAGACTTATGCTGATAAATTGTGTCAAGAGAATACCTTCCTAGTTAAGAGGGAGTGTTGATGTAATTGTAACTTCGGAATGTATTCACTTGTATTTCTTATGTATTGTACCCCGATGTTTATTCCGGGAAGTGTTTGTAATGTAATTGAGTCATGTCATGCCCCGATGTTCCAATCGGGAGTTTCCATAATGTAAATAAGTCATGTCAAGTCAATGTGGGTAACCCTCCTATTGTTCAAGGGTTAAAGTCCCCACAGTTTCGGGGCCCTAGGGTTGTTAGACTCACCTAGTGAAGTCGACCCTAGTGAGTCATTGCCAAGTCAGGAATTAGTATAAATGGAGAGTGAGTCTCTCTATTTATCACACACTCACTCACACCCAGTTGTAACGCATAACTGAGGGAGAAGAAGTTGCTGGGGCTAGAAAGAAAGAGGCTACTGCTGTCGGGAGATCATCTTACTGTTTTGGGTTTTACTTTTGGTGCTGATTCTATCTCTGAGGAAGTTGCGGGGTTTTCTCCATTTATTGTTTCCCCGAGGAAAAACACTGTGTTCATTGTCTCTTGTGTTTGATTGTTGTGCTTGTTATTCTCTCAGTTAAAGATCCTAATATAATGCTAGCTTAATGTTAAAATTCTAACAGTTAATACTCCAATATTCAAAAGTGGATCCTTGTTATCAAACGCAAAGGCATTTTGATCTAAAAGCATGGCTTGGTTAAGGTGGTTCAAGGACTTATCCATTCCCTTTTTGAGATTGGACAAAGTGAACCATCTCTCAGAGAAATTCATCTATAAACGTTGGGATCATAAAGGCCTCTGGTGAAACTAGACTTCTCATTCTGTATGTGTCCATTAGTGAGGGAAAGGCATGATCTATCATCCTAAGATTTGTTCATGCCAAAACCTAGCAAATGAGCTGCTTGGCCCTTGATAATTCTTTGCTATTGAGTGCCCAAAGGTTGGTCACTCGAATGCATCATTTGGTGGGGTCTTCCCTAAGGGTGTAATGGGGGGGGGGGTCAAAGGGCCCACTAGAGTAATAATAGCGGTGGCCATTTGATGTAAGGTGCATTGGGTCCATTATGTTTGTTATTGTTAAATAGTGCCACTAGTTAGTTACCGTTGAATAAATGTATTGTGACCTCCTTATGGAAGGTCAACTGAGTAGTTAACTTTTTGTTATGACTAGGGCTCTCTAGCTATCTATAAATAAGGATGGAGACCATTTTTTTGTTTCATGTAATGCATTTATCGAGGAAACCCACCTAGCCCTTCCTCTTGTTTCGAGGATGTTATCCATTGTAAATTGGATTTTTTCATGGCTCAACATTCAAGGCTAGGTTGACATCTCAACAACAATCGACTCACAAAGAGCAAACATGTTACAAAATTGGACTTAAACCTGCGTGGGGCAGGAAACGACTTTTCCTTGTGGAGCATGTATTGGAGCATATTATATTGGAGCTAATCGCATCAAGAGGTTGTTTCCTGGAAGAGGCACTTTAACAAAAGTTGATGCCACACACGATCATTTTATGGTGTTGCCCTACCTCAAGTGTTTTGATATTGAATATTTTTGATAAATTGTTTGTGATTTAATTTGATGGGTTAGGGGTCATAAGGCAAGAAAGTGGATTTATTTTGTATTTTTTATCTGTGTTTAGTTTCTTTGATTTTCAAGGGGAAAAATATGGTAGCAACATTTAGATCCATTTTTGAAGCTTCTTGTGGAGAATTTGAAGAAATAGATTCTGGATCTAAGTTTCCGTAAAAAGTACAAAAAAAACCATCATCATTAAAATTGGAGTTTGAGTAGTGAAGATATTGTTGATTTTAAATCAATGATTCTAGGTTTTTTTTTGATGAGAACCGTGAATATTGCAAAGCAGATATCTTTTGATAGAGCATATAGATTGTAGGTAGGCTAACACCATTGAACAATGGTTTTTCATGGCTTCAATTTGGTGTGTTATATGATATACTTTAGCTCATTATTTAATGAGCTACAACCCTTGAGGTACCAAGAGATGGGAATGTTGAGAAACATTTCATGGGAGGATTGAATGTTATGTTAAGAATCTTGTAGGATATTCACGAAAAATTGCAACAAATTATAGAGTGTCAAGTAATTTTTCAAGAAATTAAGGAGGGATTTCGAGAATTTAAGAAGAACTATATCATTGGTGAGACATCCTATCATTGGAGGGGAGTATGCTAGAGACATACATGCATGATAAGAGTTAGAGGATGCTTTTGATGAATGTTATATCAACAATTGTCATTTTTGGGAAGACAACTATTTTCACATTATATTTGATGACTTTACTCCACCTTATGTAGGGAAGATTATTGAGAGAATTTAGGAGTAGGTTATGATTTCTAGTTTTCAACTTACATATTCTCCAGTGGTAGTGTTCCTTCCATATCCATAACCCTTTGCAGGTATGATCTTTTGGACATGGATGGTTCTCTTTATTTGCATCCACGTGATCATGGTGGGCATTTGGAGGACAATACCCATCCATCCGTTGAGTCAAGGCGTCATCATTTAGGAGTTAGCAAGAGCATTTGGACATGGAAATTTCATTCATGGACGACCTTCTTGCACAACTTCAGCATTGCAGATAACACTTGTACATGAGACCTTGGTTTCTTGGATTACTTCAAATCTGTGGTCAACACTTGTATCATTGTATGTGGGACCCTGATATATGGTTATACTGATACATCCACTTTGCAAGTCAACCTTTTTCGAAGGGGGATGGTATGGTGGGATCCTACCTAGGGGTGTAATGGGTGGGTCGAAGGGCCCATTATAGTAATACTAGTGGTGGCCATTCAATGTAAAGGTCAATTTGGTCTACTTTGTTTGTTGTTATTAAATAAGGCCCTCTAGCTGGTTGCCATTGAATAGGTGTAATGTGTCCTCATTAAAGAAGGCCCACTTGGGAGTTAGCTTTTTTTATGATTAGGGCTTTTAATCTATCTATTAATAAGGAATGGGTCCTTATGGGGCATTTATTGAAGCTCAACTCATTAGGAGCTTGTCCTTTCAAAGGGGCAAGCTAATAGGAGTTGATCCTTCCATAATAGGATCGTTGTATGTGTTTCCCTATCTGAAGGGTTTTGATATTGAATAAAGTATTGAGCATTCTTGGTATTGTTTTGTGATTCAATTTTAAGGGTTAAGGATCATAACATCATTGGATGCATAGATGTTGATGATTCCCACAGTGTGATCATCTAATTGTAACAACACCCAAACCAACCTCCAAGTTGAATTAGTGTGGTGCTTTGTGCTACCAATAGCAAGATTGGTGCTTAGTGCCAACAATAACAACCTTAGTGAAATAAAAACATTGGTTAACCTTTCTTTCCTTTGTCTCGTGCCAAAAAGTATGTTACAAAATCAAGGTATATAAAATGAACTAAACCGTTTGAAAAAAAAACATGACCGTAATCTCTTGTCACACCACTTCTATATCATTTAACTTCTTAGTAACATGAATCAAGTTATCAACTGAGTTGACTAGGAATTGCTTGTTTGCCTCACTAGATCACTAAAATGGTTTGGTTTGGTCTAGAATTGGCTAGATTCATCCAAGTCTAGTGAAACTAGTTAGACCCAGGTTGACTCAATCAGTTCTTAAAAGCTCAGCTAGGTTTGACAATAATTGGTTAGCCTTGGTCAGGTTTGATGAGTCTTTGTCGAACTCGGGAAAGTCTAGTGAGTCAAGTCGTGTGACTTGTTTAAAAGGTAAATAAGGCCATTCACTTTAATTTTCACTTGATTCTGAGCGGATTTTTTAAGCAAGTTTGTGCACTAGCTTACTCAGGTTCTTTAGGCATAGTGGGAGAAACACCTAGGGTTGTTCGGGTCCTTGAATCTTGCATTGATATAATTATTTTCTATTATGTCGTATGATTTCAGATTTGATATTTTGGACAATTTGTTCATCTTGTGCATGACGTCATGCCATGGTCTATGGTGATTTCGATGTATGATCATATGATTTACTTTGTTCAACTAATTCAATTTTGGGATTTGCGAACCAGCTATGTTATTTTTTGCATTATATTCAATGTCTATAACTATTGGGTGTAGCTATGTTTTTGGGACATATGCCTTTGGTTCTTGAGGTAGGTGTGACATGTTGAGAAGTAGTTTGATGCTAAGCTTGCTTTTTGCATTTGGAGCTTTTCCTAGACATCATTATCTAACCTTCCTCATTATCATGTGGAATTGAAGGAGTTTGATTACCCTGAGGAGCTCAAGGTTAAGGATTTACAAGTGAGCGTTTAACCATGATTTTGTGATAAAAGATCTTATTGCTAGGAATCATCAACATCATGAAATCTAAAATTTTGAGTGATACAATATTTTTGTTGCCACATTTTTGCCCCTTTTTGTCTATTTATAGATGAAGTTAATTGCATTTGTGGTGTTATAGAGTTTTACAGGCTTAGTTCTAATTGTATATGTTTGGTTTTAATTGGCGCTTTAGTGTCCAAAATTGAGTTTTACTGTTTGATGCTTGTAGTTGGTTGAAACCTAGATTATTAACATAACGATACTTATTTCTTGTTAATATTAGTTTTTATATTAGTTTATTTATGACCAATAGAGTCTGTGATATGTGATACAGTCTATGATATGTGATTTTAATCATCAGTTTTATTCACTGTTCAACGAGGACACGTCTCCTTTGGTCGGGGGTGCGCCCTCTACGCTTCCCATGCCCCGGGGGCTGGGAGGCTCCATGGGAAACGTTTCCCAGCGCCCCCCTTTCTGTGAAACTTGGGGAAATGCAGGTCTAGGAGTTTCTCGGGTTGGGGGGCTCCCACACGCCCCCTCCTGAAAATGTGGGGCTCCCACAGGCCCTCACCCCCCTCGGATTTTTAAATTTGTTTATTTGAAAACAAAAATGGTCCATCTTAAATTTTAGTCTTTTACACTAAATGGTTATTATAAATCGAAATAGAAACAAATAAAAAAAAACAAACATCGATATGATATGCTTGGCTATAACGATTATATTTACATTACACTAAACTCTTCAGGAAAATAAAAGTTTATATGTTGGAGTTCATATTTTTATTATTTTTCTATTTTTTATAATTTAGAGACCTCGATGCCCCCCCGTCCCCCAAAATACCCCAAAATTTTGGTGTGTCTCTACACGTCCCCAATGTGCGTTTCCCCGCTCCCATGCTCCTGCGTCCCGAAAACTTGGTGGAACACTGGTTTTATTACAATAAAGATTATGACAAATATCATATCAATATAAATTGCAAATTTGGTAATATTTTTTTTTGGAATTCTATGGAGACGGATGAGTTTGATTTGATTGTAGAGCTCGACTATGGCAATATCTTTTTAAGTCCGTTCAAAACAACTCAAAACAAAGGTTTATGCATTTTATTTGAGTAAATATTAACACAAATATATGGGTAAAGTTTCAGAAGGGATGGGAAAAATGGAAGATTGAGTTGATGGCAAAGTTTTTCCTACTCATATGCAATATGGGGCAATGCAATACCATCTCCAACTTGAATCTAACAATGAAATATTAGGGTAGAAAAGGGTGAAATTAAAAGCACGAATTGAAAGTCCAAAGGACAACAACTAAGTAGAATTCAAAGTAAATGGTGGTTGCTAAGATGTAATGTGAGCCAATGAGCCAATGAAAGCAGTTATAAACCTATAATTTTGCTATAGTAGATTTCTTGTCAATTATCAATCATTCGGAAATGGCCTATGTTCCATCAAATGGGATGCTTGCTCTCTTGTTATTTAAGATGCTTTTCCTTTGTCATTTAAGATGTTTTTCCTTTGGAAGAACATTACTTATTATTTACATATTGTCGCAGGGGAACCTATGGCCCCTGTTTGAGAGGTGATGCACATGTGAGTGTGTGTGCATGTGCATACACACACGTGTTGTATTATCCCAAACATTGATATTCTACTGCTTTACTATTATAGGATTTGCTAGTACACCCAAGTGGGTACAAAATATTGAATTTTATTGTGCATTGCAAGGTGCCGTATCAAAGGCCCTAAAATATAGCAAACTGGAGAATTTATAGGGTGGAGAGTTCAGAAAGAAATGGTACACTTACCACTGATAAACAAGCTGATTATACTCCAGAGATAAGCTGCATGCATATAGTGCTGGACAAGTGAGGTAATGGTGCTCCCTTCCTTCAGTTGACACCCAACTACAAAGGAGGCTCTTCCCCAACTAAAGATGACGTTTTTGGTGAAGGAGATGTCTGATGTAGGTGAAACTTTGCAGGACTGATCATCTCCCCTTCCCGAAGAGAATGGCCGGAGCATGCAGATGATTTGACCTCTCAAAGACCCCTGTAAATTGATCTACCTGTTTGGTGCTCATGCCCTCAGTTTCACAGATTTGATGATAACTGTTCTGGATCAGCAAACTGAGGACTGATAATCACTCAAGGCAGTGGAGTGACCCTGCTGATGAAGATGAAGCTGATATGCGGAAGATAAACTGGGCTTCAGAGACCTAGTGAATACTTTCGGGGTTTTCCAGCTATTCCCCAGCTGCATATGTGAACCTACAAACAATCATCCGGTGGATGCTGAATTGTTGGATATGAATGAAATAAGATGAATGTTGATGATAGACCTGTTGAAAAACTGAGATTTACTGCTTGCTGGTTTAAATGAACAATTTGTGTTTTTCACTTCAGCCGGTTTTGCATAGGCTTGAAGCTACTTAAAATTTTGCCGAACAATTTTAAACACACAGTAAAAATTACTAACAAGCTGAAAACAAATGCATGCACACCATAAAAATTTACTCAGAGATTTTTGGCTAATCAGCCCTGGAAAAACCCCCACGGGGAAAACCAGTCAGAGAGAGGAGAGATTTTTATTATTCTTCAGCAAAATAAAAAGA
>LPNX010703569.1:34724-104983 GCA_001517045.1 Pseudotsuga menziesii | reverse complement strand
TAAATGAAGCAGCCGTACAGTCAGGCCGTACTCTTCTTGGGATCTGTGCCAGCAAAAAATAAAGGCAGTCTCGACCTCCTTGCTCACCAAAATCACTTCAGTCAACAACCTGGAGAATCGTGCCCTCCTCAAGCAAACTCGACCTCCTTGCTCAGCTCTCTCTCTTCTCATGCAACAATGAAAAGTTAGAACCCTTTTGCCTCCCTCAGCCTTTTTGTTTGACCTAAGTGAGTTTCTTAATCCAATGGTGCAAAAAGAATCAATCCAACGGATGAGATTGAATGTGAGTGAAAATCCCTTTTATTTATTTCTCATAAATAAAATCACTCACCCACTTAAATTTATCAAAAAGTGACTTTATTGTTATAAAGTCTCATTAAGTGACTTTTAATGTGAGGGTCACCTTTTTCCCTCTTAAAGTGACTTTAGGCAAAAATTAAAGTCACCTAGGGAACATCTGCCTAGGTACAAAAACTAACAAGATCTGTATGGTCTACGCTGAAAGAGACTAGGTCAGATAGTTGCTCTACCGAACCCTCATTAGCTGAAGACTGTCTTCAACCCCAACTGCTGCTGCTCAAACTCCAAATTAACAATAATAATAATAGATACCTCCTTTAGTCCAATAACCCTTCTTAAATAGATTAGCATGCGCTTTTAGGGTTTGCATGTCACTTTTAGGGTTTATGCTTCACTTTTGCATGCATTCAATTCTAATTTTATGTTGACTTTACGCCTAAGGAAATAAGGCTTCCTTTATCAAACTGATGACTTTAATACTGAATGATTGTCTCGATCTGTTCCAAGTATCAAATGTCTTTAGTCAATTCCCTTTCATGCAGTACCTGCTTGAACCTATGGGAATTAAGTAGGTTAGCGGGTGTTTTGGTGCTTAATGAGAAGAGGACATTACACGATTGTTCTAAGTGCACTAACTGTGCCATATGATGCCAACTATAGTTTTAACTAAAATATAGTTGCTAATGTTTTGCATTTTTTCCTAGACTGCTGGATAAATAGATATTGAAGAAGGTTTCACAATCTTGTGCAATCTCACTTCCTTCATAACTGCTGGTTAATTTTTGTAAAATGTAAACACACGGGCTATTCCTTTTTAGTTAACCTATAATGTTTCTAGTCGGTCAACTCTGCAGGTTTGAAAACACTATTTTTAGAGCATGCAAAATGCTGCAGAAATTGAGGAGCTTGGTGTGTGACAATATCACTAGTATTTTTCATTTCTAGGGTAAATGCTGATTCTAGCCTTAGGTTTGTAGATTCAACATATTTAGGAAATTAGCTTTAGGTGCTTATGGGATGTTCAAGAAGTTTACTACCTTTGATTATATTATTGATAATCTTATATTCCTATTTAATTTTTTACCTCAAATAAAATGTGAGAACAACTTAATTCTGATGTGAAATAATTTCGAATATGTGTACAGAATGATGAAGGGGACAATGCATTTCATATAGCTGCAGACACAGCAAAGATGGTTCGAGAAAATCTTGATTGGATAGTTGTTATGCTGCAGCAGGAGGATGCAGCCATTGATGTTCGAAACCATAGGTGAGTTTCTTATTGCTTTTAAACTTGTCTTTTTGTACTTTGTTATTTCCTATAGTGATGCAAGAGGTACAATTTTAACTGATTGACGTCTCTGTATTTTTGCCTTGGTATTAGAAGCCTCTGTTTTCTTTATTTTGTTTGCTTGCTAATGCATTGTCCAAATTTGTACATGTTTTAACAGTGGTAAGACATTAAAGGACTTTATAGAGGCACTTCCTCGAGAATGGATCTCTGAAGACTTGATGGATGCTCTCTCACTGAAGGGCATACAACTGTCTGCAACAATGTGTGGAAACCTTGAAATATCCCAACTTATCTTCTTCATCATGCTGTGGGATTTTATTCCGGATAATATTTTGTATCACCATCACTAATTATTAGTTTCTTGAATTTCTATTGATAACACAGATTTGAAATTGGAGATTGGGTTAAGTTCAAGAAGAGTGTAAAGGTCCCAAAGTATGGATGGCAAGGTGCAAAGCACAAAAGTGTAGGCTTTGTTCAGAGTGTACCTGATAAGGAGCACCTAATTGTATCGTTTTGTTCTGGAGAATCCCGTGTATTGGCGAATGAAGTTATCAAGGTCATTCCACTTGATAGAGGACAGCACGTGCAGTTAAAATCAGATATTAAGGAACCAAGGTAAGTAGGCTTTGTTATTCAGGAAGCTTTTGACATGTGTGGATGTAGTACTAATGTGTGTAAAGGAATCCTGCTTGATGAGGTTTCATAATATTGTAAATGTAGTCAGTAAATGGAATTTGTCTTCCTATCCCATGGGTTTATCTGAGATTAGACCATGTCAGATCCAGTCTTATGGTTCCATTGTTAACCAAATGATAGTTCAAAGTTCCTTCTAGGCCTCTGCCAATACTAATGTTATGATTTTTTCATAAAAGGGAGTGAGTTTCTGAATGGAATGCAGTTAATTAAGTTCTGCGCTATTCATCAATTTAACCTACAAATGCACGATTCTATTCTGCTTAATTTTTGAGTAGGACCATGCAGTCATCTAGGTTTTAGGCATGATTCTGGTCTTTTATTTCTAGAAAAAGATGAAAGTTTCTCTCATTGGTCCTCTTTTAAAATTTTCACCAGTGAGAATGTGATGATAAATAAGTTCAACTGCTAATGTCTTCCTCAGTTTTGAATGGAGGGGAAAATCTACATGGTTATTAAAACAGTGGTGGTACTTTTTGTCTGTAATAATCATATGTTGTGGATGGGCTGTGATGGTTGGGAGCTATCTTTTGCATCAGTGACTGCCCCATAATATGGACCAATCTTAAGAACAATAGCATAAAATAAATTTATGTCAAGAGTTCATCTTTAAATTATTCAAAAATATGTTTATATTCTCCTTCTGGATTGATAATATTGGAAAAAATTCAGTGTCTGTTATTATTGGGGATACTTATATTGTTGATTGAGAAGCACACAATTTGAGATCCTTCTCAAAAGTTGAAAAATATCAACTCCTGAGGCTTCCATCCTACTAACTTAAATACAAAATGCTTGAAATTTGCTAGAACTTTCATGTGTAAGGACGGCTTAGATCCTTCTGGTGTATGTGCAAATTATATGGCATGCGTTGTATTTTGTGGGCATTTAGGAGACAAAATAATAAATATGTTATACTGTATGAAGATTGTTTCTCCTGTTAATTCATTTAGTTACATTTGCATTCCCCTTTCTTAGTTCATTGTAGTATATTTATGACATCGTGGTGCAATTGCAACTGTTCCTTTTTTTTCAGGTTTGGGTGGCGTGGACAATCTCGTGATAGTGTTGGGACAGTTCTTTGTGTTGATGATGATGGTATTCTACGGGTTGGATTCCCTGGAGCATCTCGAGGATGGAAGGCTGATCCCGCAGAAATGGAGAGAGTTGAGGAATTCAAGGTTGGTGATTGGGTGAGGATACGCCCTTCACTTACAAGTGCAAAACATGGCCTGGGTCCAGTAACTCCTGGTAGCATTGGCATTGTATACTGTATAAGGCCTGACAATAGTCTGCTGCTGGATTTGAGCTACCTGCAAGGTCCATGGCACTGTGAACCTGAAGAGGTTGAACCTGTTGAACCATTTAAGGTAATAGCATTTCTGATTTTGATAATTATGGAATTAACCCCAGGCTCTCAACTTGCCCTTTCACTTGCAGATTAGCTAATTCAACATATTTTTCATCATGTTTAATATTTGACATGGTCCTTGACCATTTCTATTCAGGTAGGAGATAGGGTGTGTGTGAAAAGGTCTGTAGCAGAGCCAAGGTATGCCTGGGGTGGTGAGACACACCACAGTGTCGGGAAAATAAGTGAGATTGGTGGTGATGGCCTCCTCCTCATTGATATTCCTGCTCGTCCAATTCCATGGCAAGCAGATCCTGCAGACATGGAGAAGGCTGAAGATTTTAAGGTATTTTTTTTTGTCAAGTTTACACACAAGAATGGATGGAAAAACCAGAAGAGGGAGAAAATGTACTTCAAGTTCACATGTTATCCAATAGTTCAAAAGTTTTCCTTACACATGTGAGAGATGAGAGAGAGAGAGAGAGAGGTTACATTCCTTTTTCTCTTTTATTTTCACTTATTACTTAATAAGTTATTGTACTATCGTTATGTTAGCATAACCTAGAAGTACTAAATGACTATTAATTATATAATTACACCATCATTCCTCTTGATGATCATTCTGGATAATACACGAAGCTTAATTTGACAAACTTATCTGGACTGAGTGGTTTGGTGAGAACGTCTGCAGCTTACTCTTGTGTGGTAACATATTGTAGTTCAAACTCTTCATCTTCTACAAGCTGCCTAATCATAATGGCAATGTACATCTCTGTATGATTTGTGGCCTCATGAAATATTGGATTCTTTGCTAAATTTAGAACTACTTGATTGTCAAATATAGCACTACTTGATTGTCACAAAAAAGAACTGTTGGCCCAATGTGTTTAATCATAAAATCTGCAAATATTCTCCTAAAACAAACTGCCTCATGTGCTCCTTTTATCACTGCCCTCTACACTGCATCAGTAGAAGAAAGTGAAACATGTTTTTTGCTGACTCACGAAACTATATCCGTGCCAAAAGACTATACACAGAAGCAGTAGTTGTTTCTTAAACATCAACAAACCCTACCCAATTGGATTCTGAATACCCAACCTAATGAAGTTCTTCACTTTTCCCATATAATAGTCCAAAATCTATTGTGCCTTTTACAAACTCTTTTTGTTTTTGCCCATGGTTTTGTTTTGGAATTTTTCATAACCCTGTATATGTATCTGACTGAAACTAAGATCAGGTTTAGTGGAAATTGCTTCAACTTCACTACCTATGATGATTGTCATCTACATATACAGCCAAAATCACCACATCACCACCCCCAGTTTTGACATAGAGATTGGAGTCAAAATGTTTCTTAGTTTTGATTCCCTAAGCGCTAGGGCCCTCCTAGAGACGATAGAGAGCCTTAACCAACATGCATACCAAGTGTTCTCTTTTTGGGATCCCCAAGGCTGGTACATATAAACTTCCTCCAAATGATTAGAATCATTAGATTGTAGATTCTAGAGTCTAGATTGCGATCATATGCTTATATTTTGACTTTAGAGGCCATTTATAACCTCTGTGTTGATGTACTTTTCTATAAATATGTATCTGCAGTCGATGCTATTTTGGTTTTATATGCTCTTACTTGCTATATACATGAGAAACTTTGCATATTTGTGTATAATGGTTTGAATTCACATGGATGCACATGGATATATATGTATTTTTGGAAAATATGAATGTTTTATGTATTTTTGCTCAACCGGGTTTTTGATCTGGTTTGTTTCCCGGTTTTTGTCCGATTCTGGTTCCTGGGGTCAACCGGTTCGACCACCGGTTCGGTTCTGATAACATTGGCTTGGACCATTGAACATAGCATCAATCACCATTGCTAGGTATTACCTACTATCTCTTGATGACAATAGGTATGAAAATGTGGGTGTATTTCCTAAAATTAAAATCTCAAGTGTTCAATGAATTTCAAAATTTCAAGCATTAGCAAAAAAAGAGTTTGGTTGTCATATTACTTGTGTTATAAAATTGGTCAACTCGGACTTGATCAAGTCGACCCTCCATCGAGTCGACTTGGCATTTAAACTGGATCGGGTGACCAGTTCGGTATCGAATCGATCGAGTTGGTGTTCGACTCAGTGGTTTCTGTACTAGATCGATCGACTCGGCCGAGTCCTGACTTGGAATGACCAAGTTGACTGTAAAAATAACTCTGCTATATTCAGTTACTCAATAGTAATTGGTAATACTAAATGGTAATATTAAAAAGTGACATTTCCTTATATTTCATTTTCGATCCTCTTAAATTTTTAACATTACCATTAATTGTTTCAGGATGTTTGAGAGTGGTTCCAATCTCACTTCATATGCAAAAAGTAGAATCTTAGATCCTGTTCATAATTCAATTGACTTGATAGTTTTTAGGGTTCCTGAATTGCAAAGTTTCCACCAAATTCTATCATGTACACGAGGGTATGAGACTGGCATTTAATCAAGCACATCAACCCCTTTATATGCCTTGATGTTGGTAGTGTTGATTGTTGAACTCCTCTGTAATGACCTTAATAAAAATATACTCTTCACTCAAGCAAAATCACCTATCAAGCATGGGAAGCTTTATCTACCTTATTTTAACGATTGGAATCATTGGATTAGGAAGTTTCATCAAAATTGTAGGGTGTTGAGTTGTTGACTAATGTCCTTGGAGGATCAACTTAAGATTCAAGGTAGCGTCAAGGGCTAGAGCATGGAGGAGTGAGGCATAGGGTGCTATTGATGAATAGGATTCCAATATAGGCAATGATTCATTGACATGTATGATTTATGATTTATGTTTCACACTCATTTTTTTAAATGTCCTTGCTCATTTGAAACTTGTTCCTACTTCCCTGTTTAGTGCAACTTAGAATCTAACCCTATCCCTAAAGCTATAAGATGAACCCTAACCTTGTGCTTGTAGCCTCTCAACTACTACTACTACTACTGTAGTTGTAGATGACCTCAAGGGCTCTGAGCTTGACCCAGATGATGTTGCCATTGCCTATGCCATTGTTAGTCTTGATTCTAGTTCTAACTCTAATTCTAGTTGTGGTGATGAGTTTGATGTTGATCATGTAGATCAAGACATGTATGATGTATGATTGTTGATGTATGATGTATGATGTAGTGGCATCACAACATGTTTTTTTGAATTTTATAGGCGATTTAGGCCTCATTTGAAAGTTTTTCTCAATTTCAGCCACCGGTTTAAATGTCAAATATTTTCATTGTTTAATGCCCAACCCAGAAATTAATGGAGGCTGGAAATTACACATATTTTCAGACTGATAAAAACACTGCTGAAACTCAACTTTAAAGACATAAAATAAAATATTAAATGCACACCTTGAAATTTCAGACTCAGGATTTTTTGGCAAACTTGCGCAGGAAAAACCCACAAGGGGAACCTGTTAGGAGAGAGATTTTTATTTTCAGGAAGATATTACAGCAGAATTCAGAAAATTATCAAGACCAACTTTCTCAACCGGATGAAATTTTTTTGCCTTGTTTTTCGTGCCAAACAAGAAAAATCAAACTCAGAAATTTTCTGTTTTTTGCGTCGATTTCTGTGCTGCTGTACGGACTGTACGAACAGACCGTATAGACTGACTGTACGGACCTCGAAATCCATGCCCATAATTTTTTTCTCGAAAATCGTGCCCAGAAATCTGCCTAAAAAATCGTGCCTACTGTACTGAAAACTGTACCGTACGGACTGTACGGACCAGCAATACATGTTGCTCTCCTTCTCGATTTTTGTGCCCTCTATTGCTGCTGTCCTTTCCTCGAAATGCATGCCAAGAAAAAACTTGTTGCTGTTGGTGTTTTCTCCTCTTTCTCAAAAAAATGGCCTTGCTCTCTCTTAGTTCTCTCCTTCATTCTCTTTCTCAAAAAGTTAATGCATTTTGCTTTTCCTTGCCTTTTTGGTGAAAACCCTAGGGTTCATCTAATCCAACGGTGGAGATTAGATGAGATGAGTGGATGAGATTAAATGCTCATTAAATCTCATTTAAAAATTAAATTCACTCACCTCACTTGAATTTTCTAAAAAGTGACTTTATTCTCTAAAGTCAAATTAAATGCTCATTTCAAGTCATTTAATGCAAGGGTCACTTTATTTCTCCCTTTTAAGTGACTAAGGCTAAAGTCACCTAGGGGAACACTTTTCTAGGTACAAAAATCAACGCTCCCTCTTACCGAGGAAGGTGTTCTGCACCACTCCCAACTTGTCTTTGAAGAAGACAAACTTGCCCCTCCCCAAAGATTTTTGTCAGAATATCTGCAACCTGCTCATCAGTGGAAATGTACTGCAATGTTACTGCTCCTCTCTGAACATAATCTCGAATGAAATGATACCTGATCTCAATATGCTTTGACGGGTCATGAAATACTGGATTCTCAGAGATCTGGATGCAACTCCGATTGTCACAGTAGATAACCGTAGGCCTCAGCTCCTGATCAGAGAAATCCACTAGCAACTTGTGAAGCCACAACGCCTCGCAACTGGCCTGACTCGCTGCCATATACTCCGCCTCTTCAGAACTCAAAGCAACCAACTTTTGCTTCTGACTGAACCACGACACTGCTGCCGAGCCCAAACTAAAACAACATCTGGAAGTGCTCATTCGGTTTGCCACACTGCCTGCCCAATCTGAATCTGTGAAGCCAATCAACCTGATTCCATCCGACCTCTTGTAGTCCAGACCATACTCCACTGTCCTTGCAAGGTAACGCAACACATGTTTTGCAGCTACCCAGTGCACTCTCCTAGGCTCAACCATGAACTGACTAAGAGTGCTCACCGCAAAACACAAATCTGGTTGAGAGTTGACTAGATACATTAAAGAACCAATGAGCTGACGGTATAGTGTAGGATCCACTAACTCTCCCTCAAAAGCACGAGGCTTCTTCCAGTTGGTGACCATCGGTGTATAGATCTGGCTGCTATCCTCCATCCGAAATCTCCTCAGAATATCAACTGCATACTTTCCTTGTCCCAGGAAAATATGTCCAGGCTCCTGCCAAACCTCCAATCCCAGAAAATAGTGCATCAACCTAATGTCGGTCATCTCGTACTCTGAAGCAAGATCGTTTTTGCAAAGCTGCAATGGGTCTCTCTCCTTTTGTGATAAATAAGTCATCCATATACAACAGAAGAATGAGCGGATCATTTCCAACCATGATGAAATAGAGATTCAAATCTACCTCACTTTTCTGAAACCCCATCTGCTACAAGTAAGAGTCAATCTTGGAGTACCAAGTTCTAGGAGCTTGCTTCAGCCCATACAAGGATTTCTTTAGCCTGCAAATATGAGACTCTCTCTCATGAATCTCAAAGCCTTGAGGCTGGTCAACATATACCTCCTCTTGTATGATTCCAATGAGAAATGCGGTCTTCACATCCATCTGATGGATCTTCCAACCCATTTCTGCAGCAATGGAAATCAATGCCCTGATCGAAGTATAACGAGCAATCGACGCAAAGGTCTCATCATAATCCACTCCCTCAACCTGTGAAAACCCTCGTGCTACAAACTGAGCCTTGTACTTCTCCACACCACCATCTGCAACATGCTTTAGCTTGTAAAGCCATCGAGAAGTCACCACTGACTTCCCCTCGGGTTTCTGAACTATCTCCCAAAAATCGTTCTTCATGATGGAATGGTACTCATCCATCATGGCATCTCGCCAAACATGATGCTGGGCGGCCTCCTCAAAAGTAGAAGGATCTGAATCACGAAGACTAGCCAGTAATGCCATGCCCAATCTGTGTAGCATCTGAATAATCCTCATTGGCTCCCTGGGTGTCCCAAACTCCTGTGCTTCCTTCAAGGTGTCCCAAAGCCACTTATGTTAGTTTTGTAGCTAGGGAAGTTTTCCCCTAGGTGACTTTAGCCTTTAGTCACCTAGTGAAGGGAAATAAAGTGAACCTTGTATTGAATGACTTAAGTGACATTTAATATGACTTTAATGTCTAAAGTCACTTTTTGATAAATTTGAGTGGGTGAGTGAAATTAACATTTTTTTATTAAAATGTGTGCAATTAATTTCAGCCATTGATCTCATTCAATCTCAGCCATTGGATGAGATCTCTTCACCTACCTAGGGTTATAGACAAAAAGCAAGGAAAAGGCTTTTATTTTTCATTCTTGAAAGAAGATTGAATGAGAGAGAGCAAGGAGGAGAGCTAGGGCATGATTATCGAGGCAACGCACTAGTAAAGACTTAGTGGGCACAATTTTCGAGGAGCCATTAAATGCATGCACAGATTTCGAGGAGGATGTACGACTGCATTTATTGAGTGCACAAATCTCGAGGAGGTACGACCCAACATTTATTTGTTGGCACATAAATCGAGGAGGTACGGTTTGCATTTATTATAGGAACAGTTTTCGAGGAGTCCCGTACAGTACGGATTTGGAACAGTTTTTGAGACATTTATCGGGCACAGTTTTCGAGGGAAGGTACAACACACATCTCGAGGCAGCAACAATTAATTCTGGCACAGAATTCGAGGAGCCGTACACCAGCATTAAATGCTGTCTGTACAGTACGGATTTTGAGTTGTTTGGCATAGTTTTCGAGGGCTGGAATTTGCTGGTAATTTTTGGCACGTTTTTCAAGGGAGCTTGCACAAACATCGAGGCAGCAAAAGCACAGAAACCGAGACAGTCTACTGGTCAAATTTATGGGTTGAGATAACCTGGATTTTTTACTGCAAAATTAATGTCTGATTTTTATCCTGAAGAAATAATAAAACTCTCTCTCTCTTTGACTGGCATTCCCCTAGTGGGTTTTTCTAGGGCCATTGGCGGAAAATACTAGTGTTCTGTGTGATTAAATGGCGTGCTGATTTCTATTTCCTGTCACTGAAAAAGTTTGTTTTACAGCAGTGTTTGAAGTCTGAAAATTTTGTTTATCTCCAAAATTTTCTTTTTTTGATAATGTCATAAACTGTGATATATACTTAAAACTGGTGGCTGAAAAACAATAAAAAATCTACAACTTAGGCTTCTTCTTCCTTGAGGGTTGCTCCCACACTGGTCTGTCCTCATCTGATGAACTACAAGAGGTAGAAGCCTCAATAACCTGTGAACCAGAAGCTGGTGTACCAACAACTGGTGAACTCTGTGATCCAGATGATCTGTACGGTGAACCTGTAACTTGATACCCCAAACTTGTCCCCGAAGATCCCACTGGCTGAACCATTGAAACTGGTGAACCTGTGCCTACACTGTGTGGTCCAGTAACCCCAGAAACTTGTGAACCTGTCTGCTGCACTGATGGTACCTGTGAAACTACCTGAGGTGCAGGAACCTGTTGCCACCCTGCTCCAACTCTCTAGACTTCCTGAAGGCCTGCTCCTCCTCAAACTTCACTTCCCTCCTCACAACAACTTTCCTTTGAGAAGGAAGATAAATACAAAAGGCCTTCAAAGTCTCATCATAGCCCACAAAGATGCTCTTCTTTGCGGTGGGCTCCAACTTTGTCCTCTTCTCAGAAGGGACATGAGAGTAAGTCAAACAACCAAATATGTGAAAATGGCTAACCTCAGGCTTCTTGCCTGTGAAACTCTCCGCATGTGTCATGTTCCCTACGGCACGATGGGGACTCCTGTTCTGAAGATAAAACAACTATACTGCATGCCTCTGTACAAAGGAAGAAAGGATGTGACTGGTCATGTAACATAGCTCTGGCTGCTCCAGCAATAGACCTGTTCTTCCTTTCTGCCACTCCATTCTGCTCTGGAGTGTATGGAACTATCAACTGCCTCCTGATGCCCTCCTGTTTGTAATATCCATCAAACTCCTTGGAGTATACTCACCCTCGTTATTCGATCTGAGAGCCTGTATCTTCCTCCTTGTCTGGTTCTCCATAAGAGCTTTGAACTCTTGGAACCTCTGCAAGACCTCCTCAGATTTCTTGCTCTTCAGGAAGTAGCTCTAGGTCTTCCTAAAAAGATCATCGATGAATGTCACATAGTACTCATATCCTCTCAGAGAAACAGATGATGACATAGGTCCACACAAATCAGAATGTACCAAGTCAAGAACACCTGCAGACCTGCTATCACTGCTAGGAAAAGCAGTCTTGGTGTACTTTCCCAAAGCACACCCCCTGCAAACATCACTTTGCTCTGTGCTGAACTCTGGCAAACCTGTAACCGTATGTCTCAACGACCTCAAAGCTGGATGATGCAAGTGAGCCATCCTCCTGTGCCACAACTCACAAAGCTCGTTGCCGTTGCTTTGTGCCAAGGCATGCCGAGGTTGAAATAAGAGCTTGTACAGTTTCCCACATCTAACTCTAGTGGCAAATGAAGCAAATGGTTCTGTAGTCTTGGGAAACACACACACATGTCCATCTAGGAAGGACACCCCAAGATCTCAATTCTCAATCATGGAAACTGAAACCAAGTTCTTTTTCAGCCCAGGTACATACAGTACATCTCTCAAAACCATGGGACTCATGGACTCTCTCTGAAAGGTAATGGTCCCATGCCCAATTGCTTTGACTGTAGAATCATCTCCCAACACTACCTCCACATCAGCCTTTGCCTGTGAAAGCTCGGAGAACATCTCTCGAGCACCGGTTATGTGGCTCGAAGCTCCACTATCAATGTACCATGTGTTGGAAGTGGATGCACTATAAGAATGGTCTGTCAACAAGGAAAAATCCCTCTCACTATCAACATCTGCATTGGTGATGATAGATGCTTTCTCTCTATCAACATGTCCAGTGCATAGAGAAAACTCTCTTTGAAATCTAGCTGCAAAATCGTCAACCTCCACTGAAGCTGTTGTTTGCTGCTACTTCTTCTTCTTCTTGTTTGGACACTGCCTAGCATAGTGCCCCATCTTCTGACAAGCAAAGCACTTTACAGTGCTCAGACCTTTCTTTTGCCCATCCTGGTACTTGGTCCCACCCTTCTTGGAACCCTTCTTGAACTTCTTTTCCCCCTTTGTTGTCAAAGCCACATCCTCCTCATCCTCCCTACTAGTAGAAGCATTGCCCTGCAAAAGACCCCTCTGAGTCTCCTCCTAAAAAAAATCATCACATATCTTGTCCCATGTAGGTAGGTTCTCCCTAGCCACCAAAGCCTCCACAAACACAACCAAGGCTTTGAAACCCCATTCAAAGCTGTCCGCACTAGCTCTGCATTAGGAACAACCTCCCCAACTGCTGCAAGCTCATCTCTCACCTGAGAGATCGTAGTAAGGTAAGATATCACAACGTCTCCTTTGGCCATTTTGATACTCTTCATCTTCTTCCTCAAAACCATCTTTCGATTTTCGTTTGAGCTCTGAAACAATCCGGTCAAAGCATCCCACATCTGAAATGCACGGGTCTTACTCAGGATATGAGGAATCACATGGTCTTTAACTGCATCTAGAATTATCCTTCTAGCTTTTATGTCCTTCTTGTTGAAGGCGGTAAGGGCTGCTGCATCAGTGGTAGGGAGAGTAACAATAGGGACTGCTGTAGTATTATGAACCACCTCATCCCACAACTCATTCTCCTCCAATATCAACATGATCCTAGCTTTCCATGGAATAAAATTCCTAGCCCCATCAAGCCTATCCTCCATTCTAAGTCCAGTGGAAGTCATATTTCTCGAAGTTCAAGTTTCAACTAAATGCTGTTCGCTATCAAAAGAAATTTTCTGAGTTCTGGAAATTACTTTCTATATGCAAAAATTTAATTTTCTCCCCAACCTTGCTCTGATACAATGAAAGTTTTTCTCAATTTCAGCCACCGGTTTAAATGTCAAATATTTTCACTGTTTAATGCCCAACCCAGAAATTAATGAAGGTTGGAAATTACACAAATTTTCAGACTAATAAAAACACTGCTGAAATTCAACTTTAAAGACAAAATAAAATATTAAATGCACACCATGAAATTTCAGACTCAGGAATTTTTGGCAAACTTGCCCAGGAAAAACTCACAAGGGGAAAACCTGTTAGGAGAGAGATTTTTATTTTCAGGAAAATATTACAGCAAAACTCATAAAATTTTTCAAACCAACTTATCTCAACTGGATGAAAATTTTCTGCCTCGTTTTCTGTGCCAAACAGGAAAAATCAAACTCATAAATTTTCTGTTTTTTGTCTTGTTTTTCGTTATGTACGGACCTCGAAATCCGTGCCCAGGGAAAAAATCTCGAAAATCGTGCCAAGAAATCTGCCTCGAAAATTGTGCTTGATATACTGAAAATCGTACTGTACAGACCAGCAATAAATGCTGCTGTCCTCGATTTTTGTGCCCTCTTGCTGCTGTCCTTTCCTCAAAATGCGTGCCACGAAAAAGTGTTGAGGAGGCAAAATGTACCTCTGAATGGGAGAAGGCCATGACAATATAACATTAAATTTTGATGAAAAAACAGACTTGGGATCTCATGGCACTTCCACTAGGAAAGAACTGCATTGGCTGCAAATGGGTGTACAAGGTCAAGTACAAGGTGGATGGCACACGAGAAGTACAATGCACAATTGGTGCAAAAGGGTTTTCTTTGAGAGGGGGCATTGACCATGAAAAGACCTTTGCTCCTACAACAAAGACCATGTGACTAGTTTTAGCCATGGCAACACAATATTGGTTGGAAGGCCAATTAGATGGATGTGAAGAGAACCTTCCTCAATGAAGATTTGAGGAAGTGGTCTATATGTATCAACCATAGAGGTTTCCAGTTTTAGGGAAGGAGAATCTTGTATGTAGATTGAAGGAGGCTCTATATCGCCTGAAGCAAGCACACAACATGGTACATGAAGATTGACAAGTATTTGGTTGAACTTGGGTTCTAACAGAGTCCTTTAGATTCCATGTATACGTCAAAAACATCAGTGATATCATCCTATTATTCATCTATGTAGATGATATCATTATTATAGCTAGTGAGGTAAGTCAAAAACATCAGTGATATCATCCTATTATTCATCTATGTAGATGATATCATTATTATAGCTAGTGAGGTAAGTGTGATTGAATATATCAAATCCAATATGAGTAAAGCTTTTGACATGATTGATTTTTGCCTTGTACATTACCATCTAGGTGTAGAAGTTTGGCAAAAGTTTAGCGACATTTTTGTCTCAAACAAAATATACGAGGAGTTTGGGTTGAAACTTTCAACCAAGATCAACCCCAAGGCAGTTAATGGGTCAATTTATATGCGGCTAGTGAAGAGCTTGATATACTTTACAACCACTAGGCTTGCTTTGGGTTATGCTCATTTCGAGATTCTTGATAATGTCAAAGGCATCGGACTACAACAACAAGGGTGTTGAGATATGTGAAAAAGACACGCTACTTTGACATTCTGTACAACAGAACAAAAGACCCTAGGTTTTGTGGGTATACAAGTTCAGATTGGGTAGTTTGGGTGGGTGACAAAAAATCAACTTCTTGATATCTTTTCAGGATTGGCACAACTGTAGTCACATGGACCAACGAGAAGCAACATGCAATAGCCCTTTCATAAAAAAAAAGGCAAAATATTAAGTAGTAGTTAAAGGTGTGAAGTAGTTTGGCTCAGGAATGCTTTCAGAGATGAAATTGCAGCAAACAGAGCAGATTCCATACTTAGTGAGAATCAAGGGGTGCGCCAACTAGCCAAGAATATAGTTTTTTCATGTGTGAACCAAGCATGTTGAGATACATTGCAACTTCATCAGACAACTTGTAGAAGATGGATCTGTAGAGCTGCAGTACTGACAGAGGAACAAACTATAAACATGTTCAGAGTCTTTAGGTTGTGAAAAGCAATGTAGATAATTTTGGCATCGGTAAAAAATCAACAATGCTTCCGACTACAACTTCTCAGCAACATCAGCAAAAAAAGGGGAAAAAATCGGCAAACCGCGGCAAACATTAAAAATACAAAATATATTCTTTTTTTCTTCAGATTTTTAAACATATATAGCAACAACAACATCATATAAACACATTGGCACATGAATATGGGAAAAGTACTGATATATAGATGTAGTGGATGCAAATCACTCGTAGTGGTTTGATTTCAATGGCTTGGACTATTAAGAAATACATAAAATTTTACAATTTTAATGAAAAAAATATATTAAAGTTTCCAAACTATGATTCCAAAACATTAGAGACAAAATATGCAAAGTCTGCTCATGTATATACCATCTAAAGGTGATTATATGAAAATGGCGCCAAGTGCGATACATATTTGAGTCAAAATTTAAAATACATAATCATCAAAATCATTGTCTAGATTGGAATCTTATTCATCAATAGCACCACGTTCCCCCCACATCTAGGCTCTAGCCCTTGCCTTTACCTCAAATCTTGAAGTTGATCCTCCATGGACATTGGTCAACATCCTACAATTTTGATGAAACTTCTTAATTCAAGCGTTAAAATATGATAGAAAAAGCTTCCCATGCTTAATAAGTGATTTTGCTTGACTGAAGGGTACTATTTTTATCAAGGTCATGATAGAGGAGTTCAATCAACTTCAACAATCAGGCGTCAACACCACCAACATCAAGGTAGATAGAGAGTTTGATGTGCTTGATTAAATTCCAATCCCTTACCCTCATACATGATAGAATCCAGTGGAAACGTTCCAATCCTGAAATCTTGAAAAGCATTAAGTCTGTTGAATTCAGAATGGGATCTAAAATTCTAGTTTTTGCATATGAATTCCGATGAGGTTGGAACCACTGTCAAATACCCTGAAACAATTAATGGTAATGTTAAAAATTTAAGTAAAATGATAGAAAATGAAAGATAAAGAGAATGTCACAAGTCTGAGTTTTTAAAACTGTGAAAAAGCCTCCTTAGCGATTTATTGGATTGTGGTGCACTGTTTACAAAAAAATTGTGACTTATTGAAAAAATTGTGATTTTTTTGAAAAAATCGCTTGTTACAATGTTTAAAAAAATTTGATTTTTTTGGGCCTGAATTTGGGGGTTGAAAAAATTGTGATTTTTGTTAACATCGCCGATTTTTGGCCAATGTTATCTTCTCTGGAAAAGCATGTAAAATTTTGAAAAAAGCTTGGTGTAGTAAGTAGATTGACCATTTAGGGAGGTTGTTAAAGTAAATCTTAGATTCTAATGGTCGATTAGATATTAGACATATGTATTAATAAAGCCACTTTGACTTTATGTTATTTTATGCTTTTATGCTTTATTTCACTTTATTGTGTTTCTCGGTCTATCCCACATTCATAAAGTGAATTAACTGTCATTTATACAATACAATACAGAGAACTCTTTCGAATTAATCTTGGTTTCTTTGTGTTTGATTTTTGTGATAATATGGGATAAACTGGTCATGATTGAATATTCCAAAACAAGATTGAGATCTATTGAAGTTTTTGAAACACTGTTCTATGTTCGTAACATAATCTTTGTGACTATCAATATGCAATTTATTAGATGTTCAAACAATTTTTTTTATTTGAAATTAAATATCCTTATATTGTTTGCTTCTCTGCCTTGCATGCTAACGACTTTGTCCACAACAAAATTCACATAATGGCTTTATCCCTACATCCTTGCGCTACAAGGAACAACTCGTAAGCCGTTTCCCACTTTTCTATAGGTAACAATTCGTAGTCCCCACAAGATTTGTCCCTCTGACAGCTCTTACATGTAATCTCCTCTTCGCTGTGATGTGGGTTGGCTTGCTGGACTGGGACTTACTACTCCCTCAAGATATCACTCTGACAGGTTACGTGGCATTTGCTCGCGGCATTTGCTTATGGGGCTTCTCATTGTGTTGCATGACTTCCTTATCCTTGATTGGGACGACTCTCCAGAACCTCGATGACACATGGCACTGACAGGCTTTGATAGTTCTGTTGACCAGGTCAGGATTCTAACAATGGCTTTGACGATGAAAATATCATCAAAAGTTTTCAAAGATTCACCTCATAGTAAAAAGAAATTCTTCTCTTAAATTTTTTGCCCAATATGTTTCTATTCAACAGGGTGTTTGTGGTTCATTGAACTGACATTGAACTAACCAGTGCCTAGGTATTCACTCACTCCCACTTCCGAGTCCTGACTACTTCTCAACCATGGTTCTGATACCATCTCCATTTTATAAACAAAAGAATGGACTGAAAAACCAGAAGAAAGAGAAGGTGTACTTAATATATTATTCAATACTTGCAAAGTTTTCTTTACATACATGAGAGATGACAGAGAGAGAAGTTACATGACTTCTTTCTCATTTATTTTCAACTATTGCTAAATAACTTAATGTACGATTATTGAGTTAACATATCTTACTAAATGACCATTAGTTAACTAACTACACTCGTGGAATAACTAAGATGAAAGGAATGAACCCTTGAGTTGGGAAATTTAACATGCCCATCTTTCTTGTTATTTACTCTGGTTTTTTATGTATTCCTGTCTTTCATTCATGCTTTAGTGTTTTATTAGTTGTATAATATTCAGGTATATAGGTTAGAAGAGTAGATGTGGAAATATTAGCAGCTCAGGGATATGACGATATCATCTGCTTTGCTAAACTCGTCTGTTCTTTTTTTGTGATATTTGAAACTTTTGTCTCTATCAATTCTGTTTTGTGAACAGGTTGGTGACTGGGTCAGAGTAAAAGCTTCTGTTTCTTCACCAAAATATGGATGGGAAGATGTGACCAGAAGCAGCATTGGGATTGTTCATAGTCTAGACGAGGATGGTGACATGGGTGTAGCTTTCTGCTTTAGAAGCAAGCCCTTCTCTTGTTCTGTAACAGACATGGAGAAAGTTACTCCTTTGGAAGTGGGAGATGAAATTCATATCATGTCGTCTGTCACTGAACCACGTTTAGGTTGGTCTCGTGAGACATCAGCAACGACAGGAAAGATTGCGAAGATAGATATGGACGGCACATTGAATGTAAGTTTATCATATTTTTTTTTTTCTTTATTAACTTATCGTGAATGCTGATTTTGATATTCTATATGTAAACCACATGTAGTCATGAAATATTTACTAAGTTTTTGGGTTGTTTTGATATGTTCTTTAGGTGAAAGTGGCTGGCAGAAGTACTCTCTGGAAGGTTGCTCCAGGAGATGCTGAAAGGCTTTCTGGTTTTGAAGTTGGAGATTGGGTTAGACTCAAGCCCACTCTTGGGATCAGACCAAGCTATGATTGGCATGGGATTGGCAAAGACAGTTTTGCTGTGGTCCACAGTCTATCTGACACCGGTTACTTGGAACTTGCAGGCTGTTTTAGAAAGGGGAGGTGGATGACTCATTATTCAGAGGTCGAGAAAGTTCCAAGCCTGAAAGTTGGTCAGCATGTTCATTTCAGAGCAGGGCTGGCTGAGCCCAGATGGGGTTGGAGAGGTGCTTCTTCGGACTCTTGTGGTGTGATAATTGGTGTGCATGCTGATGGTGAAGTGTGGATAGCATTTTCAGGTCTTTCTGCTCCATGGCGAGGTGATCCAGCTGACCTAGAGAAAGAAGAAATGTTTGAGGTGGGAGATTGGGTAAAAGTAAAGTTAGACTTAGTGGAGCCTAGAAATGGGTGGAGGTCAGTAAGGCCAGGGAGTGTTGGTGTAGTCCAAGGAATAGCATATGATAATGAAGGAGATATTGGGGAAAGGACATTCCTTATTGGGTTCTGTGGTGAGCAGGAAAGATGGCTTGGTCTACCACATGAACTTGAAAAGGTAAAGCCATTGTTTGCTGGTCAGCAGGTACAAATTAAATCCTCAGTAAAGCAGCCAAGGTTTGGTTGGTCAGGCCATATTCATTCCAGCATTGGAACCATTACTGCCATTGATGCTGATGGAAGGTTGCGTGTATATACATCTTCTGGTTCTCAGAAAGCTTGGATGCTTGACCCTGCTGAAGTGGAGGTTGTAGAAGAACAGCCCATTTGCATTGGGGACTGGGTAAGAGTAAAGTCCTCAGTCCCTAATCCAACTCATCAATGGGGTGAAGTTACACACAAAAGTATTGGAGTGGTTCAGAAGATTGATGATGATGGTGACTTGTGGGTTGGCTTTTGTTTTCTAGAGAGGTTATGGGTTTGCAAACCTTCAGAAATGGAGAGAGTTCGGCCTTTTAACATTGGAGACAGGGTGAAGGTGAAACGCAGTGTTGCGACGCCAAGGTGGGGTTGGGGTATGGAGACATATGCAAGTACGGGAGTAATTTCTGGGGTTGATGCAGATGGAAAATTGAGAATAAAATTTGCATGGCGAGAAGGAAGGCTTTGGGTTGGAGACCCTGCAGATGTTGAGTTCGATTCAGATGTTTCATGATGCGATGGCCCTGGTAATTCCTGCTTTTGTATCTAGTTTCGTAACTAGACGATGGATTTTGGTCTGGTAGGAATGTGATTCTTACACTTCGTTAGATTTTTATAGGCTTTGGTAGGGAAGGGAGAATCACACTTCTACCAGGTCTATCGTCTACTTAGGAAACTTTCGGTGCTGGGCTGTAACCTTTGTATAATACTAGACTGTATTTCACGGTGCATATCATGCTTGGCAGATTAGAATATAGGTTTATTCTGGTTGTGTAATATTGTGCTGCTGTAGGTATTTGTGTGCTCTATTATGGCTGTTCTGCCAATTTAACATGTAATCTTTTATGTTACGAGTTCTTGCCATCCTTAATGGCATGATATTTTTAGCAATTCTTTCTAGCCTGTGAAGTTATCTGCCCCCACAATGAGGATATATGTTTTGGTCCAATTACAGTTCTTTTATATTTTGTTTGTGGTTTTTATTTGGGATAATTTCACCTATTCTCTGTGGGACAAATTCTTGTATCCAATAAATTCCATCTGAAATTGTAAACTTAGGTCAATCAAACAAGCTTACTTTTTCAGCTACTATTCAGTTTTAGGAGACACGTGAACCCCTCACTCAATCCCCTTTTTGCCTCTACTGCACACACCCTTTACCTCTACCCTGCACAATTGTAGATAGTATTAAAAACAAAAGTATTTTGGATTATTGTATCCTTCATACGCGGAAGGTGCATAGACTGTTGTAGGCAGAATATTGATAACAAATAGTATTTTGGATCACTGTATCCTTCATACACAGATGGTGCATCGACTGTTTTGTTGCCTGTTTTCTGTCGAGGCACGCCTCTACCTCAAACAAGATTTCACTGAACCCAAAAAAGGTAAATGAAATGAAGAATAAATTTAGAAGTTTGTTTCTAGCACTATACACGATAAAAAGAACATTGTGTTTCCGAGTTCTAGCAGAAAACTGAAGAGGATGAAAACCTTATTTGAATATATTTGGACTGATATTCCATTCTATTGTGGATGCGATTTGTTAAATAGGTCTATGTATGAAGCTGAGGTTTCATTTCTGTCTTCCGACTCCTGACCAGATTTGTCAAATGCAGATCATCCATCAAATTTCACATTACACAAGCAACATTGTATTCGTTGTTAAAACTTAAATGAGAGCCACATTTAATCAATAACTTGATAAAAAATGTTCTGAGTGATAATAATTTTTGAGCCAAAAATATTCTTTATTCTTCTAGCAATTTGCAAATGAACAAACAATGGCTAGTAATCTTCTTAAGGTTACAAACACCATCTCTGATTGTATAGAGTTTTAAACTGGCATTACATGTTTCAAGTCTACAGGTGCTAGTTTTGTTCTTTGTGTTTTATGTAGAGGTAGGTCACTACAGTGATACAGTGTACTTTCTCAATTTGAAAAGGCTTGCAGGTCACCAACAAAAAGGAATATGAAAGTTCCCTATGTTTTCTGCAGCAGAGCAGAGGTAAGCACTTGACTGTCTTGGAATGGTTAGATCAGTCTAAAGAGCATAATTGTTTGTTCGAGGGACAAATGGTAAAGCACAGCACGCATAATTGTTCATTTGAGAAAGGAATGGTAAAGCACGGCACCTTGTTACTTCAATTGCAGGTTGTCCATCGAAACACTATGTTTTAAAGTCTCCTATACGTGTATAGGAGATGCTTGTAAATAAATTTCTCCAAAAGTGAAAGCAATATAAATATGTAGATTTGTGATGGCTGCACCACCTCATAAATATAAATAGCTGGTTGGTAATGCCACCAGATATGACTGGCAATTGGCAGTTCGCAAAGGAAGCATTCTCGCCAAGCAGCCCTGAGGAATATGTTAGTCATAAGAGCCATAGGAGAAACACGTCATGTGATCTACCAAACAAATATAGGAGATGCTTATAATTCAGCGTCTTCAAAAGTGAACAGCAATATAAATATCGAGTACTTTTATGTTGGAAGTTTGGAACACGTGTAACTATAGCATATAATCTACGAACAGACAGGTACAATAATAGGCTAAGATATTGCTCGTGGACCTTTCGACTGTGTTATAGTCCTCTTTTGTAGTTATTTATTAATCATTGTTTTCAGCATCCGTATTTTTATTAATTATTGCTACATCAGAAACCCCAGCTGATTGTCAATTATTAGGATTTTGTCATATTCTTTGGCTTGTGTTTTTAAAATTGGGACTTTAAAATGGTAACTATGCCCAGTGATGAGAAAATACTGTAACTTTTGCTTTTGTCATGTTCTTTGGTTTGTGTTCTTAAAATTGGGACCTTGAAATGGGTAACTATGCCAAGTGATAAGAAAATACTGTTTACTTTGATTTTTTTGCCTCACGTATTGTTTAAGGGTTCCTGTCAAAGTAGGGTGCAGGAGTCTGAATGCAATGATAGAGCTCGTTGGATGAGTGGTTAATAAACACAGGTTGTCATTTTGTCACTATTGCCTTTTGATTTAATGACGAATTTAAAGGGCACGCATAATGGTCCTGTAAGTTTGTAACAGCTTCTATTTGACTATATGTTTGCTGGAAAGTAGAAAATGTCAGTTGATTTTTTTCAAAAAAATACATAAAATCTACTATAAGTAGCTGAGAGTAAAGAAGTCTTGATTAAAAAATGGACAGAAGCAATCCAATTTTCATTTAGTTTCAATAGAAAACAATTATGATACCTTTGATACGCTTTATTTCTGGAATGGATATCACCATTTTAGAAATTCTTCAAACCAATACCAAGATGCAATCATGTCATCTGCATGGAAAAGACAATTAAAAGCAATTGGAGGCGATGATACAACCCCTAAGAAAATCCAGAGTTCGACTCCTCTCTGGGAAGCATTTGAAGGGGTTGACACAATCTGAGCTTTTGTTTTGAAGGTTTTTTTTTCACATAAAAACAGCATGTTTAATATTAAAATATTTGTAAGATTGATACAAAAAAAACAAACAGCATAGACAGACCCCAAAAAGCAGCCAGCAGAGTCTGAGTTAGACATAGTAAATAGGCAGGCAGGCCCAAGAAAAAGGAGGCACAGAGGCAGACCGTGAGAGAACAGCAAACCAGTGGGTCAAGATGACGACGAGCATAAGAACCAAGACAGAGCTTGGACACCCCAGAGGCAGAGAAGAAAACATAGAAAGATAAGAAGGAGACAGCCTCCAGAAAAATATGGACTTCACATACCAAAGAGGAAGATAAGGAGGAGATGGCCTCCAGAAAAATATGGACATCACATACCAAAGAGGCAGTAAAAACTCCCAGAACCTGACAGGCCTGCGATCACAAAACCAATTGTTCCCTGGGGGAGATTTGTCCATCCCCGGATCACCTTTCCGAGAAGATGAAACCTTCATCAGCCTTTAACGCAAGCTTTAGATAAATCATCTGCCAATTGGTTCTGTTATGTGAGAATGTAATCCCAATCAAGCCTCGAATACGCACCAGCCATGGATCCAGGTGTAGTAGATCAATTCGCTGCTCACCCTTAGCCCAGTCAATAATGACTTTTGAGTCACCATATATGTGCAATCCGTTCAAGCCATGGGTTTTGTTTTGAAGGTTGTAACTATAAGGTGTACAATGTAGGCCACTGTGTTTTGTATTTCCATGAATTATTTTCCAACGTGCGATGAAATATGGTTTAAAAAAATCTTTTGATTAAGCAATGTGGGTTTAGAAAAATCTTCTGATTAAGCTTGTAATTACGACCTTTGCTACGACAGTGCAATGAAATATGGTTTAAAAAATCTTTTGATTAAGCAAATGTGGGTTTAAAAAAATCTTCTGATTAAGCTTGTAATTACGACCTTTGCTACGACAGTGCAAAGTTATTTGTGGACATTTACAACCCTCATAAATCCTTTGTGGACAATAGTATTTTGAGATGATATCTTATTGTATTTATTGTATTTTATCATAAGTTTAAATAAGATATCAGAAAATGCCATTAATGAATCCATATAAACGATGGGTGCATTTGTTATATCAAAAGGTGACACTACATGGTAAAAATTGCTATATCTACTCTTAAAAATGATATTTTGAACTTTTAAGAATCCATATTAATTTGCCTTAAAATTTATATTTATTTTAAAAAATGATATTTTGAACTTTTATATTTATTTTAAAAAAATGACATTATGCCTTAAAATTTATATTTATTTAAAAAAATGATATTTCGAACTTTTGAATGATATATTTTAATTTTAATACAAAAAATTATATGATATTTAGAATTTTTTTCGTAAAATTTATAATATAAAAAATGATATTTTGAACCTATGATAAAGGTGATTTTGTTGAGCTCAGGGTTATAAAGTTGGTTTCGAAATGTTACTTTGTTTTTTTTTAAAAACATCAAATCCAAAGACCAACATCAAATCGCCTTAAATGCCTTAAATGGATTAGATTTTGAAATGTTATTTTTATTCTTCTTAAAACCAGCAAAAACCAAGGACCACAGATCAATTTAACATCAAATCACCATAAATAGAGCTGGTTTAAAACATCAAATCACCATAAATAGAGCTGGTTTAAAAATGTTGATCACTTTTTCTTCAAACCAATCAATCCAAAGACCAAAAGTCAATTCAAATTAAATGGCCCTAAAATATAGTTGATTTGGAAATGCTCTTGGAACAAGGTATGCCTTGTTGAATGTTGAATTGCTATCTTCAAATAGGTTGTAAGTATCAATGTAAGCATGCAAATGACATCATTATGTCAAGTGGAATAAATATAAATGTAAGTATGCAAATGACATCATTATGTCAAGGTGGATGACATTTTCAACTTATTAATGAAAAACACAACAATTAATTGGTAGGATTGGCTAGTTGAGAACTGTTTTTCCCATTTTTTCAAGGGTTGTGTTAAAATAATATCTGAATTGATGGACTTGTCTATCTTTGTGTAGTTGATAACTGTTGTGATACACTATAGATTGCATGGTGTCCATGTTGATTTGGCTTTAGAAGTATAGATTCACTATCAATTTATATACATGGCATTGAGTTGATCAATTTTTTGTTTAAATTAAGAAATTATTAAGTTTTGTGAAATGCTGATTTGGCTTTAGAAGTATAGATTCACTATCAATTTATATACATGACGTTGAGTTAAACAATTTTTTGTTTAAATTAAGAAATCATTAAGTTTTGTGAACTGAGAATCTCTGTTATTATTCATCAATATTACCAAAGAACAAGTATTTCAAATATTCTCTATCTATGAGAATCTTGATTATTATTTGTCAATATTATTGATGAACAAGTATTCCAAATATTCTCTATTTATTATCATTTTAAAGAATGAATTGAAATAGTATGATGAGAACAAATTTATGATTGTAAGTAATTCCTTTTATAATATTGTTTAGAAAAAAAAAAAATCTTCATGTAGTCATTGGTATAAGGAAATGGAGGAAATTATAAAATCTGTAACCATTATCAACAATGCATAAAAAAATAATTCATTCAAGTAGTCATTTCAACAAAGAATGAAGGAAATTATAAAATATGTTACCATTATCAACAATACATATTGCCAATTGGTGTTCGGTTTGTTAATTGTGCTACAAAACTTGTTTATTCATGGAGGTATAATCACTAATCATGATTTGTTAATTGTGTATGAATAAAACTTGTTTCTTCAGAGAGGTATAACCACTAATCATGATGACTAATTGTGGTTTGGAGGATTAGCTTTGTTATTTATATTGGCTTAGTCATTAAATCATATCAAATTTTGAGGTCTTGTGTAAATTTTGAATTAGGTAACTCTAATGAGACCAAGGTTCAAATTTTGAATTAGGTAACACTAATGAGACCAATGTTCAAATCTTCTTGATTGACAATAAAATAAATGTCAACTTCATAATAATAATAGATTCTCAACAATTTTCGGAGCGTTAATAGACTTTGTATAATTTACAATGGTAATGAGTGAGCTTAATTTTTGTTCGACACACGCTATTAAACATTTTCTTCAAGAGTTCTTCATTGTTGTTGTGCAGAAGTTACCCAATATACTTATACATGATAAATCAAAATCTACTCATGGTTTGGTTACGAATCTTTCATAATAATTGTTTAGTAAAGAGTAATATTTAAACCTAAACCAAGTGGTGTTGGCAACCACGGAATCAAATTTTCACTCATCTTTTTTCAAACCCCAAAAAATGAGGCCGAGGGTGACACTTGGGAAATTTAAGAAAATCTACATGATTTTGTGTAGTGAGTTTCTTCATGCTAGTATTCTATATGATGCATTTTGAGTATATGTGTAATTTGACAATACTGCATGAATAAAGCTTATTTATTAAATGCATAATAATGTTATGACGACTAATTATGTGTTTGGAGGATTGGCTTTGTAAAGTATCTTGGCTTAGCTAGTAAATTGTGTATTGAATGTTTTTTATTTAAGAAATTGTTCATTAGAATGACAACAGTGTTTGTGATAATTACAACAATTTTCCTCTTATTTCACAATTTGGTTAAATACTTTATGTTTAATATTGATATCTTAAAGACCAACATCATTTGTTGTTTTTTAAATGACATGTCTATGATTAAGTCATTGTCAAGGTACCGCTTTTGCATAAGGCATAATATTGTTGATTGTTTCAAATTATCATAAAAATGCAATGGATAAATTAAGAAAAGAGAAAAAGCTAGGAAGACTAATAAAGTGGATGAAGCAAAGCGGTGTATGGTCCTTTAATTAAGTTGGTATCTAAGTTGGTTAAGCGTGATAAAGTGCACCAGAAAGCTCTTCTAGTTTATTTTGGTGGTAATAATTAGAACGACACAACATTGTTGTTTTGAAGCTTGAAGTTTCGTGTTAGATTATAGTAGAGCATCACAAACTTCTCTATATACTCTTGTACACTAGCAAGGAGAAGTCGTTGCTGAATAATTGATTTGAGAAGTTGAAGTTGGAGCATAACAAAAATTTGTTATGAAGATTTGATACATTTATTATGGTGTTGTAAAAGGGAGTAACAAGTGACGAATTGTATAGGAGCAACATCTTTTCTGCCGCCATCAAAGTCTACAATGAAGTGCACATATTCATGGAAAAAAGTTAAATTGGGAGAACTATGGGATTTGGAAGTTCAAAATCAAGAATTCACAATTGGTGTAAACATTACTCAGCTTGGTTGAAGGTGTGGAGGTAATAACGAATGATCAGGATGAATTTGGGAAGGAAAGCTAAAGAAGAGGAAGCAAGATTTAGTCTTCTTCAAGACTAGATCTCATAATGCAATTATGGAGTGTTAATTCAATAAAGAAATCTAGGTCACCATTCAAAATTTGTACAAGACCACAAATTAAAAGGAATTTCTTCCTCTAGAGTTATTGATATTTAATAAAGATGAAGGAAGATGAGATATTTGATGATTTTATGACACCCATTCACGACACTATATACCGAGTTGTCGTGTTAATTTTAATGGATTGATAGATGGGCATCAACCATTTGTTACAAGCATTAACATATCACATCAAGCACTTAACGAACATTTGATGAGCTCATTGGTAGAGAAGCAACACAAATATACACAAACTTCGAGTGATAAACTTTCATAATAAAGTAGAAGTAGGGAGCACTAGAGAAGTCCAATTCAACCACTTTACAGGGATAGTTCCAAAAATGATAAACATAAACAATTTTGTGATGTGATTTTTTGCATGAAGAAAGGTCCCATTTCATGTGTCTCTTTCAAGCAAAAGCATGATCAAGGGAAGTGCAACAAACATTTTAAACAATTTGTTGAGAAGAAAGGAGAGTAGAGTAAGGTGCTTTTTAAAGATCCTTTGAGGAAACAAAGGCCTCTGATTGTGTATGGTATGTGGATTTAGGTTCTTCAAAGCATTGGATTAGAAGTAAATATTAATTGGAGAAGATGCAAACACACCCCGATGGTGGCATGGAAACTTTAGAGATAATAGAGCTCTCAATGTCAAAGGAGTTGGGATTATTCCTATTGCACTATAAAATGGACAAGTGTTGAACATGAGCGACACATTGCATGATTTTATATTTTTGTTAAAATTTTTATTAGTGAGAAGATAAAGATGAATCTAAAAGTGGAGTTTAATAAAGGGAAATCTATTATTAAAGACAAGCAATAATTATTAAGCGGTTGTCTAATGCTATGAATATGGTGTGCTCTGATTGAACATTAGAGTCATTGTAGATAATGTCGATGACTGTAATTCATTAAATCAAAATCTCACATCTAAGGGATTATTATATGAATTTCCAAGGTATATAGCCATTGCATAGATTAAATATGGTGCATTTGCTTTAGCTACTTTCTAACATTGAGAAAATAATTTCTTTTTGGTGCAACATGTAGCTTTCTAGAGGGGTAAGACTAGTTCTAGTCAAATCAATTTTAGAGGCCATTCCTATTTATTGGCATTCTTTGGTGCATATTCTTAACGAAAATTTGGATTCTATAAGAAAGTTATGATTCAATTTTCTATGGAGAGGAAATAATGACAATTTAGGCACTCATCTCACAAGTTGATATTCAATAGAAAAACCCAAGGACAAGGCATGCCAATTTAGGCACTCATCTCACAAATTGATATTCAATAGAAAAACCCAAGGACAAGGCATATCGGGGCTTAATAATATTTTTCTTTGGGAGATCCTTGGAAGCAAAGTCCTTGTGGAATCTTATTGGTTTAGAGATTCTATGGAAAAAAATTATTATCGAAAAGTATATGACTCTTGGGACAATTCTAAATGGGATAAGGAAGGAGGGGAAGAGCATTACAAATGTGTCTAATTAGTGTAAGGAATCGACACATGCCTTTCCCATCATAGGCTCCTATCTAGCTTGGAACGTGGGAAATGGTAAGCAAATCAAGGCAGGTGTAGATTCTATTATGGGTAGTGGGTATGAGGTATAATACCTGCTAAAATGATTCAACATCTACAAGAACTAGGTAGATGTACTTTGAATTTATTAGGGGATTCCGTCTCTACTAATTTGTTGCATCAAGGTTGGTTTTCTGTGCACAATAAAGGTCTGGAAGGTAGAGACATACATCTATGGGAAGCTTTCCTTACTGAACTGCTCAAAGCTCATATAAGACTCAAGGATGAGCCATATGCGATGTTTGTTTTTTAAACAAAACTGAGGGTTATTACTTTCTTGCGTTGGGTTATATTGTATTACACAAATACAATATCTAGGTGGGGAGGATTTGGAAGAGTAAAGATTTGAGTAAGACAAAATTACTTGTGGCTTTTTTTGGAGAACAAGGTTCTTACTTGGGATATGTTGAAACAAAGTAAAGAGGGTCCTAGTATTTGTATGCTTTGTAGATCAACAACTGAGAAAATCACACATACTTTTATCAACTGTACCTATGCTCAAAATTCATGGATACAAAGACTCAATTATGTTAGAGTTTTGATATAACTTTAATTATTTGCAGCGGAAACAAAATAGGATCACTGAAAGAATAACCATGCACATAAACAAAGAGACACAAATATTTATCCTGGGAAACCCTTCTACTTAAGGGGATAAAACCCAACAACCTTTCTTATGAGAGAATCAATTCAAGATACAAGTACATCAAGATAGAAGAGTAACCATATACAAAAATAACCCAAAGATATCTAACCCATAATTATCCTTCTTCTATTATTGCATCCTTCTAGGCTTACTCAGTTGCACACTTGATCAGACGACTTGAGTGAATTGCTTGATCACATAAGAGTGGTGACCTTATTTATACTTATGGTAGGATTTCCTTTCCACATTTGTATGGGGTCGATTTGCACATTTTAAGGAGCCATCGTGCCTTACAAAATAAATAATAGTTTATTATTAATCTTCTAGGGGCCAACTTGGTGTGAGGATGCCTCATGTAGCTACAACACCAACAAATTGGTATTGAAACAATTATGGTCTAGATCAACCATTGAACATTGTCTAAAGATTTAGTATAGTAGAACTGATTTGAAATCTTTTAAGTAACTTCCCATTCTGGTGATTTGGGGTATTTGGATTGCAAGAAACTCATGCATTTCTTAGTACAAAATAATTCCTTCTTTTTAAACTTGTACATAGGTAACATCTTCGCTCCATATTTTTCATTCTCCAAAAAAACCTTTAGTTACTCACTTTATTGGTGAAGCTATGGTGGATAAAATCTTGCCTCATATTTCTAATGCTTGTTATTTTTTTTCAAGGCAAACACTAGAAGGGGTACTAACAATTACGGTGAACTACTTCCACTTAAACTTCTTTTAAATATTGTTATGGAAATATATTAGGAAAATATACATGTTCTATGGGAATCCTCATTGGTTATTTCATGGATGAACATTCAATTATAGCTTCAAAATATCAATCTTGACATTGGCTGAACAATTGAAGGAGATCTCTAGTCATTTTCAAGTCATTACCGTCCACACATATTTTTCAAGAGTTGAATACCTTTGCAGATGCTTTGTTAAAGGATGGACTTATGCTACCCATGGGTTATTTCTGTATAGATGAATTTCATGATGGCACTTTATTAGTAACCAACTTTGAAAACTTTATTTTTTAGAACACATTATATATACGGGTTTTTATTTGAGGTAATTGTAAATCTTGAATGTATATACCAATGACTAGAAACTATAGTTTGTTTGTTGTTTTTTGGGGGGTTAATTTGAGCCCTTAAACAAGGGATAGTTGGATTGTTATGTATGGGAATAATGGAAACTTGTTTGTAAGGGTCTCAACATTTTTTCTTTGTAATGTGCACATTGTACCTAAAGAGTGTTTTTTGTTCTACATTGGAATACAAAAATATGTATTTTCTTTGGAAAAAAAGTTACACTGGAAGACGGAAAATTAAAGTTTTTTTTTTGGAAAAAAAGTTAAATATGGTTTATGGATTGCCTCTTATTCATAACCTTGGTGAGCTGCTATGGTCCATGCATCACAAAGATGTAGTTTTCTAAGGGTAAAGCACGTGGATCGATTTTTTTTATTAGGTATAATTCACAAAACTCTTTGTGGATTGATGAAGACTCTATTAATCAAGTGATAGAAGTAAATGGTGACCCTTATTGATGATCATGATAATAAAACATGGACCTATTTTGAATAAAAAATCATACGCATTGATTACTTCATACACATGAAAGAAAAATCTAAAAAGTAGAGTAATAGGAAGTTAAAGTCATTAAGGTTATATAGAGGGAATGATTGTTACCCTCCCCACCCAATTTCAATTCTTGTAAGCGACATGTTTGATCTTGTTGAGCCCATTTGTAATAAATGAGATGATTATGTAATCTAGCCATACCTTGATTCTCATGTTGGAATGGCAGGTGTTGGCATATTTTCTGGTGGAGTATCCCTCTAACAAATGGTGAAACACCTTAAAAAAAAGGTTAGATAGTGGGAAATAATACAAAACCTTAGCATTTAAGAGGCACTATAAGGAGTAAGACCTTTGTGGGAAATTTAAAACTAGATCCACTTGAGAAGACTGGTGATGTTAATGTAATAACAAATCCAAACCATACATGGTTTGAAGCATTCTAAAGTACAAGAATATCTTTGGTATATTTTATGTAGAAGAAATACATGGTGTTGTTTATCCAAACAATAAGAGTCATGACGAAGCAATTTGGAATAAGACTCTAGCATAAGCATAGAGTAATGCAAAACCCACTGTGGGGTATCTGTGTGTATTTGTCTTCACAACTTATGCTCACATATAGAAAGAGAGGTGACACATTATCTCTAACACGTCATTTAAGGATCCCATGAATACTAAATTTGGTATAAATGAACCAAAATTCTTTTAGATATAGTGATGTTTTGATGAAGGGTTCACAACATAACCTAAGTACATAAAAAATATATAGACATTCCAAATTTATTTGGAGATGGAAATTTAGAAAGTAAAAATTCTCTAGTGGTCATTGTATTAAATGAAATTGAAGCTAACATTAAAATGACCAAGAAGACAAAACCATGATACTTGAAAAACCATTAATGACTTTGGTCAGTTTGAAACTCAATTTAGCAAAGGTGCGAAGACATTGAAGCAAAAGCAATTGAAAACTATAAAAGGATGCAATATAAGCACAAACTAGGAGTGTTCAACTCAAGTGACACCTAGTAGTTCACTTAATTATAATGGTTATTGTTGCTTTATTGATCCACATACCATTGGAGGACTTTTGACGTAAAAAATGGGCATCAAAACAAAAAATGTAATATCAAAATCAACATTATAAGGACCAATAGGATTCGAGAAGATGATGTCAACCATAATAGTAAATAGTTTTGGAGGGAAAATAAAAAAAACTACTTTTTTCTCTCGTATTTTCAGCTTATCTCCTAGATTTACTCAAATTTCGAATGTGAGCACTCATTGGACGTGGAATCAAATTCCGCATCCAAAGAGTAGCCAATTGACATACTTTTGAAGCACCCCCAATATGAAAAGAGTTGAGATACATAAGAAAAAATATTGCGTTGAAGGAAATACATTTTTAAAACGTATTTTGATTTTTTTTCTATGGAGGGTGTCTCAAAAGTATGTCAAGAGGGTGCTCATTGGATACATAATTAAGTCTTCATCTAACGAGTGCTCACACTTAAAATTTGAGTAAAAATACAAGGAGATAAGTTGAAAATAAGATAGCAGTTTCATTGAAACATTAACCAAATGGATGTGAAGAATATGTTTCAGAATGATTTCATTGAAGGATACATGTACTTGAAATGATGCTAATTTTTTTTAAGAATACATGTACTTGAAACAATGATAATCTTTTTACCAGTAGTGACAAAGGAGAATTTAGTCTAAATAATGAAAATGCATTATATTCGATGAAGTGGGTTCCAAGAGTTTGGTACTCTCACATAGACAATTAATTTTTAGAGTTTGGGTTCGATATATGTTATTATGATCCAAACTTACATGTACAAAAAAAAGGGACAAGTTGATACTTCTAATTTTATATGCTAGTGATATAATTTTTATTAGTATTGGTAAGGAGACAATAGATAGAATACATACAAAACATAACTCATGCTATTATGTGACCCATGTAATTTATTTCTTATATAATGCATTGCCTTGCATAATTTAGGTAACTAGAGAGAACATATCAAAAATAGGTTCAAGGAATTATGCTTTCTCTTTATCATATCCCCACCTAATAAAATCGCAAGTACTTGAATTAGACCTCTAAGAATTATAACTCAAGCATTTGTTGGGAATATTTTGATATAAATCAAGATAACCACCATAAATTTGAGCCCTCGCTCTTTTATAACCTAGATGGTTTATTTCCTTTACACCAACTATTCTTTGGGACGTTGCAAGCATATTTTGTTTTTGTAACTATTGTGTTCTCAAAGAATTGTCGTGGTTTCCATATGATTGCCTTCCTTTGACTAGTAATCTTCTACAAACTGGTTTTTCAAAATGACTAATAAAGTATTATCATTGTTTTTTGGTAGTTCTATGGCCCAAAGTGCAACCATTCTAGTGAAGGACGTCATGAAAAAAAAACATTAGGGCCTAATAATGCCAACACGCCACATATAAATTATCTAACCTGAGAGATGGAAGGTGAATATAAATGCATTTTCCACAACTACAATAATTAACTACATTTGGAATTGAATCAAGAACATTAATACATCAAGAAGGTTATTAAATGTTAGACTTTTGGTTACTTTGAAAGTGTTTACATCATGTTTGGGGTTGCTTTGTAAGATTTGGGGTATATGGTATGTGACTAGCCCCTAGATGGTCCTATATGGATAATAGCATGAGAGATGGTCCATGATGAGTATGCATAGTTGAGATAGATTGCTTACTTGATGCTTGACCTTAGGATGGTATTGGCTTGGTTTTATTTCCTTAGGTGTTGGAGATATTTTGGTGGTTTGGTGGATGCCCTTCATTTAGGTCTTGTGGAGGAACCACTTGGAGAGATGTTACACCCTATTCAAGTGTAATGAGTTAGCCCATATCCGGGTTAAGGAGGAAGATGTTCCATCTTCGAAATAATAATGTATAAATATAATAATTGAATGGATGCTTAATTACAATGGATATGGACGCCTTAAATATGGCTTGGCCATCAAATATTGAAGAGAAATTTCTCTTCATAACTATATCTAATAAATAATTACTATTACTAATGGTTATAACCTATTTATTTACTATTTTATTGGTGTAACATGTTACACCCTATCCGAGGGTAATGAGGTAGCCCGTATCCGGGTTAAGGAGGAAGACGTTCCCTCTTCGAAGTAATAATGTATAAATATAATAATTGAATGGATGCTTGATTGTAATATCCCAAATACTGATATTCTCTAATGTTCTATGATAGTGCTGACTCACACACTCAATCTCATACAAATTTGCAAAATAACTGTGCATGCAAACTCACCATGCAAAAATGCCCTAAAATATAATTGAATTAGGGTTAGGGTTTTGTAGAGAGAAATTAACACTTACCACTGATATTCTGGATGATAATGACTCCAGAGATAGCTACATGCATAAGGATCCAGATGGGTGGTCTAATAATGCTCTTTTCCTCCGGTGTTACCGCCCCGCAGTACTGTAAAAACCCTCTAGACTGAAGGTGACGTTTTTGTAGGAGGAGAGGTCCGTTTGGGATGAAAATTTCTAAGCTTGTACGTCTGTTGATGTCGGAGGGATGGAATAGCACATGTAGAGGTTTGGCTGCCTCTAAGTGCCCTAGCGAATTGATTGGCAGTTCTGCTGCTCACTCCCACAACTGATCTGTTTGGTTGATAGCTGCTCTAGGTGAGAAAACTGATGGATGATAATCACTGCATACCGTAGGATAGGCTTGCTGAGAAAGAGGAAGATGACATGCGGAGTAAAGGATAGGTTTTGTGGTCCCAACGAATCCTTCTGTTTTTTCACTACTATTTTCGGTTGCAAAACGTGGATCTGCTAATAACCCTTCGGAATGTGTTGGATCTCCGAATACTGTACTATATGATGGATGCAATGGATAAACCTGGATGATATATCCCAATAAGAGACTAGGGAATATATCTCACTGCCAAACCCTCGCTCGCTGAAGACACCGTCTCCAACCCCAACTGTCGCGGCTGCATGCTGTGCTGCTGCTCAAAACTCCAAAATCAATCAACAATAACAACATATATTCTCTTTAGTCCAATAACCCTTCTTAAATAGAATAACATGTACTTTTAGGGTTTGCATGTCACTTTTAGGGTTTACGCTTCACTTTTTCATGCATGCAATTCTAATTTCATGTTGACTTTAACACTAAAATAAGGCCTACATGCTCTGCATGCTTTATGAAATGAACTCTTATGGCCTTCTTACTACACTGATGACTTAATAATACTGAATTGATGTACCTTTCTACTCCTAGTGCTATTAGTCCTCAGTTATTCCCTTTTTATAAAAACGAAACATTACAGTCCTCCCTCGCCAAAGATTGCTTGTCCTCAAGCAACGCCAATGCAAATCGACAATCAATCAACTGAACCAATTGAATCCGGGGATGATCCCAGGGTCCAAAATTATCCTAGGAGATCTGTAGCACCCTCTGCTTAAAACAATTCATTGTACGGTACCCTCACTAGAGACCTCCTGAAAGCATCCTTTAGCAATCACTAAACTGTCAGTCACTGTAATCCCAGGGTCCCAAATCAATATGAGAATTGCGAAGGTCAAAATGCATCCAGCGCTACCCTGCATAGTATCGACATAAGGAGCATCATGTAGACTCCTAAGTAACGCCATCATTAAACACTGTATCCATCCCTCATAAGGTCTTCCATATGGATCCCAATGCAAACTTGTGCATATTTCATCCCAAATATCTAAAGGCTCTTGTGGGACTATACCCTTGGCTAGGAATGTCTTCCCAAGAATCACCCACTCAATAGGACACCAACTCTTAATCTCTCTCCAATCCAACCGCTGAAAAATACCTTGTCCATAAGCACCATCACAAGGAATAATCGTACCAAGCTGACCTTCTACCCTTCTGATTTCAACTGGAATGCTCATATACTGCTGGTCAATTTCTCGATCTTGGCCAACCTGTAAAAATCAACCGCCATTATGAAAATATGGACTCAAGCTACCGCACACCTTGTCTATGTACTACTCCTGAAGAAGACTATTTTGAAATGCAATAATATGTTTCTTCTGCTGCCCCATTAAGTAATCCAACTGCTCTTCAATACTAGAAAGCCTAACTGCTGACTCGACACATACAATTTGAAGAGATGTAAGCTCAACATCTCGCTGTAATGTGGTGTTTCGGAGTATATTGGTCCTCTCATTCATTGGTAGAATGATTTCTTTAACACGTTCAATCTTCTTTTGGTGACTATCATTTGGAAGCTCTATCTCATGACTGTATAAACTCTCCCTAACCTCCATGTGTGACTGCTCACTATCTCGACTGCTATGCTTATTTCCTTGTACCTCATATATTTCATCTGTCATAACTGTCTGGGCCCCTGTGGTAGGTGATGAAGAGTGTACCAACTCCAACTCATCACACAGCTTGTTCACAATCCGACTAGTGAATGTGCTTGTGTCACTAGACTCACAAGATGGCTCTAATGCTATCTCCTCATGCACATCCTCATAATGTACTGCTATCCTATGAAACTATGAAATAAATGCATCTGCACTACCTGTCTGCTTGAGATATTCCATCTCTCTAAAGTGTACCTCAGGGTCCTTCCGATCAAATCGCTCAATGAGCCTCCATGTAAAATTTGGGTACGATGTCATGGTATTATGACCCAGTGTCACTAACACGTGGTACCACCACTCATGGGATTTTCCATCCAAATGAAAAGTAGCCAATTTAATGGCATCTGTCTCAATCATGGGGTTGAGCTAGAAGTATGTATCCAACTTCTGGACCCAATTCCAGGCTGGGCCACCCTGGGTACCCTCAAAGGTAGGGATAGTCAGTTTCCCTACGGTGCAATGTAACTCATAGTTTTGGGTGAATGGAATATTGTAAGATTTGAGTTTGTTCTTACTTTTAAAGTGGAAGAAGTCAGTGAAGGTCATGGTTGAATGGAAGTCCTCTCCTAAATCTCTATATTCTCTTAGATAGGCACTCATGGATTCTTCTGGTTCTGCTTGTGCCAAAGGCACTATTGCTGGACTATCTAAGAATTGAGGCATGGTGGGTAGGAAAGGATTGTATAGATGGGGATAGCTCTGCATGTTGGTATGTAAGTGCTCCCTACTACTGCTGGTGGATACCCTATCCCTGTTGGGAAATAAGGGACTGTGTGGGGTGGGCCCATTTTTTTTTGTCATTTTCCTGAAAGTACTCATCATTTCTTTTTTCCTAGTAGTGAGTTTTTTTATGGATGATATGAGACTATTGAAAGCTTTTTTATCATCATCGACCATCTTTTATTTTCCCTTTTTGAATTGATACTCTTTGTCCCCCAACTCTATGTCCTCTCAATCCTCTTCTCCTGTCTCTACACCTCTGTCTCCAGTAAGTAATGTTGTATGGTTCTTCTGAATTCATTTATAATTTTGCATGCCCACAACTGGAAAGGAAAATATTTCTAATACCACTGTAATATCCCAAATACTGATATTTTCTAATGTTCTATGATAGTGCTGACTTGCACACTCAATCTCATACAAATTTGCAAAATAACCATGCATGCAAACTCGCCATGCAAAAAATGCCTTAAAATATAACTGAATTAGGGTTATGGTTTTGCAGAGAGAAATTAACACTTACCACTGATATTCTGGCTGATAATGACTCCAGAGATAGCTGCATGCGAAAGGATCTAGATGGGTGGCCTAATAATTCTCTTTTCCTCCAGTGTTACCGCTCCGCAGTACCGTAAGCACCCTCCAGACTGAAGGTGACGTTTTTGCAGGAGGAGAGGTTTGTTCGTGTTGAAGCTTTTTGATCTTGTCCATCTGCTGATGCCGAAGAGATGGACTGGCACATGTGGAGGTTTGGATGCCTCTAAGTTCCCTAGCAAATTGATTGGTAGTTCTGCTGCTTACGCCCCCAACTAATCTGTTTGGATGATAGCTGCTCCAGGTGAGCAAACTGATGGATGATAATCACTGCATATTGTAGGATAGGCATACTGAGAAAGAGGAAGCTGACATGCAGAGGAAAGACTGGGTTTTGTGGTCCCAGCGAATCCTTTTGTGTTTTCCCTGCTACTTCCGGCTGCAAAACGTGGATCTGCTAATAACCCTTCGGAATGTGTTGGATCTCTGAATACTGTAGTATATGATGGATTCAATGGATAAACTTGGATGATCTATCCCAATAATATACTAGGGCAGATATCTCACTGCCGAACCCTCGCTAGCTGAAGACATCATCTCCAACCCCAACTGCCGCGGCTGCACCCTGTGCTGCTGCTCGAAACTCCAAAATCAACCAACAATAACAATAGATATTATCTTTGGTCCAATAACCATTCTTAAATAGAATATCATGTACTTTTAGGGTTTACGTTTCACTTTTGCATGCATGTAATTCTAATTTCATGTTGACTTTAACACTAAAATAAGGCCTGCATGCTCCGCATGCTTTATGATATGAACTCTTATGGCCTTCTTACTACATTGATGACTTAATAATACTGAATTGATGTACCTTTCTGCTCCTAGTGCTATTAGTCCTCGGTTATTCCCTTTTTATATAAACTAAACATTACATTGATTACAATGGATATGGTCGTCTTAAATATGGCTTGGCCATCAAATATTGAAGATACATTTCTCTTCATAACTATATTTAATAATTAATTACTATTACTAATGGTTATAACCTATTTATTTACTATTTTATTGTTGTAACATTGCCTTCCCCTTAGGAAAGTTTTGTCCTCAAAGTCGAGTTTTCTCATGTCGTCTTTTATTCTAGCTCTGTGTCACACTGATGACTTGAGAGATGCAATTTTGATTACGACCATTGCTTCATTTTGATTCTTTTGTCTTGGCATTTGCATTAAGTATGAATTCGGTAAAGTTTTGTTTATGCTTTTTCCACTTGTGTGATTGCTTCTTTTAACTAATTTTGTCATCAATTGAACAGACTCGACATACATGACGACCTTAACTATTTTCGTGTTTTTATTCCAAACATATTTTTTATCAGTTCCCTTGAACTGGATCTTTGTGCTTATAATGCTCATAAGAACACCAATCTTATCTTGTGTTCGATAGATATTATAGTTGTTTTCCTTGATGTTCTTTATAGAAGTCCTTGTGATTACATATGTCCTTCATGCATTTGTTATTGTGATATTATTGTTAATGCATTGATCATTGTTATTGTTAGCAACATCAGCTTGCCTCTTATCATAATCTTGGTCAGGATCATATTTCTCCTTGTCAAATATTTTGTTGTCATTTTCTTCATTACTAGGGTTTGTTATATCTTTGTCTTGCATAAAATCTTGATTGATGCCATTACTCTCATCGGGAATGACATAATGGTCTACTGTATCTTCATCTTTTACATTAGCTTGGGTGACTTATTCTACACTATTTTCACATTCATCTTCATTTCGTCAATAGATTATTTTATTTCATCTATGTCCTAAAGGATTTTCTCAAGGAGATTCATGAATTCTTCACTATAAGATGCCATGGATGTTGTACAAAGGAATTTTTGGTTTCCGAGGTAAAAAATTTATTATCATATTTAATAATATTTTTTTTGAAAAAGATATAATAATAATAATATGATTGTTATACATACATATATACATATACATATATATACACACACACACACACACACACACACACACACACACACACACACACACACACACACACATATATATATATATATATATATATAATAATAATAATAATAATAATAACATTATTATTATTATTTTTTTAACCTTTTTAATTATTTATTTTTGGGTGATGGCAGGAGGAAGCAACTAGAAGAGGAGAGGCGGTGGTGGAGATGACAAAAGGAATGGGAGAGGTTGCAGGTGGAAGCGTGAGACAGTAGGGGTGGATAGAGAAGGTGGTGGGCGGAAGATGAAGACAGGTGGCAGAGGGATGTGTTAGAGTTGTTGTGCCATTTAGATCATCAAGTAATGAGTCCAAAGTATTGATGCAGTGAATAGGAATGAATTATACAAACTGAACAAATCAAATCTCACAGGAAACAGACAATTGTTGCTAAGAGAATTACAATATTATCTTCATTGCATAATCTCGTATTACAATAGTGTTGCATATGAAAGAATTCAAATCATTATGGATGAATTCGAATCTACCAACTGGATGTGACTGTATTTGACTACATGGCTAACTAAATATGTCTAAATCACTATTGAAGTCCAAGTGGTTAACTCCAGATGTCTAATCCAGTCAAACAATCAGTTATAATCAGTTAAACTAGTCTAACTAAAGTGGTAGGTGAGAAAAGGCGCCCTATCCATATGCAACCATGCATAACTTGCACTAACTGAACTGACTAAGCTTAAATAGTTCCAACTCCAAGTAATTGAAGGAGGTTGGTGTCAAGACTCCCAGTGGCTCCTAAAATGTAGGGATTGGCCTAGGAGGAGCCTAAACTGATGCATGCAAGTGCAGTCAGTCTCAGTTAGCCTCTATCGATGTTCCCCACACTCTAGTGACCGATACATGTGGCCCCATCAAGCCAAGTGGACCCAATAATTAAATAAAACTCCTAAGTTAGGCTAAAATAATCTAATAAACAGTTTGGTCAAGGGAGGATTATAAATCCTAACACCCCCTTGAATCCTAACTTGGAAAACTATGGGCCCTAGAAACAAGGCCAAAAGTCACCCATATACAATCTAAAAGATAAAAATGTTGCTTAATAAACCGAGGAAATAGGGAAAAACCTCATGGTAATCCCCCCCCTCAAGATAAGCAGGAAAAGGAAAATACAAGCTATTTTTAGAAGAAAAGAAGTTTCTTTATAAAATAACTTACAGAAACTCTGCTGCAAATTTGCAGCTCTATGCAGTAGTATGGTTCTTCTGTGCAACAACATCCTGAAGTTGTGCACGTGAACCTCTCCAAACTAATGGCTATGTCTAGAGGAATTTTCCTCTTTGGAAGAAGAAGAATATGCTCAACTGAATCAGAAATATAGACAGTTGCTTGATGAAAACTGGACCCATGTAGAGCAACTGAAATCAACTGATAAGAGAGAAAACGTGCTTGAGAATTCGAACCACATGAGGAACACCCAAGAAACTGATATATTGCAGCCTTGGACATCGAACCATGTGAGGTAAAATCATCCCCAAGTGTTAGGAGCAAGTGTCCAGGCAAATGAAGAATGTCTCCATCTTTACTAGTTCTGTGAGGAGATGAGCATGTGATCAATTAGATAGGTAGAGAAGCCTTGAGACTTTGGAGAGTGAATTATTGAGCTCCATAATATGACATAGCTTCATAAATAACCAATGATTCACAAAATATAATATCAGCAAACTCATAAAAAGAAACTAACATCAAATCCCCAACAACAAGTTTGAAGAACACTTGTGTACTTGATTTCTCACACCAAAATTGATGAAACCAGCTACAAGCATGATTGAAGGCTCTTGGAACTTAAAACTTGAACCAAATAATATCATATCAGATCCAAATAATATCATATCATATCCAAATAAGTTCATATCAGATCCAAATGTGTGCTCCACCGAGATGGTAGATGCACAATTTTCTCCTTCAAAATTCTGAAAATTGGTGCATGCAATCATGTAGGAATTTACTGGAAGCTCTAGATCAATGAGAGTGAATGAATCACTCCTAAAATATGATATTATTTCCAAATAATCCATTGTATTACTTATCTGCACACCAACAACATCATTAGAGATAGAGAAATCAATTTTCTCTTTATTTTCTGAAACAATCACCGGTAAACTATGCACATAATTTAAAATAGAAGAATCACTAGAGAATTTTTGCAAAGAATGGAAGGAGATTTTTTCTTCAAAAACATAGATTCGAATGTATTCTTATGAATCATCCATGTGATAAGATGAGCTATCAGAGATCTCATAAGCTTCCAGAGCAGCAGGAGAAGGAATCACTCCAAGGAGACTTTCTTCAATTCGAATTAACTGCGAGGAAAATTCCGCTTCTTCTTCATCTTCAACAATTTTTTTTGTTGTAGGAGAGGGCATGAACTCATCATGTTGTATTTTATATAAACCTATCTCAACAACTGGTATTTTAGAGTCATCTCCCATATGAATGGTAGGTCCTCTTGATAGAGGGAAAGTGATGAAGGATTCCCTAGAGGCAACCATGTGGTTGGATGCTTCATAATCTATCAAATAAGCCTTCGACGGAGTGAGGCTTGCATGAAAGGCATGGAATCTCTCATGTTCTTTAGTATTTCATTCATCATCATACATATTTGCACCTTATGGAAGGGCAATATTTTTCTGTACACATAGAGCTTTCAACTGGTTGAGGGTCTTCTTCATGCACGAGTCTTCTGAATGAAAACCCCTCATACAATAGGAACGCATCACCTTTTTCTTCTTCTTAGATCCTGAAGCTCCTTTAGAAGTATTCTGATTCTCTTTAGGCTTCGAATCAGATTATTTAGGCTCCTTCCCCTTAGGTATCCCTTTAGCTTATGCTTTGGTAGAGTCTGTCGCTAGGAGGGCTTGATCTTTGGAAGTCTTGATGACTCCCATCTGGATCAACTTCTCTTGATCCTCTATTAAGGACTCATCAAAGGAATCAAGTGAGGGCATCTTCCAATTGGGAATGGAAGCACTTCTGGAATGGAATATTGAGACAAATATAGAATACTCAAATCCTAGCTTGCTCAGTATGGAGAGCACATGTTTCTCATCCTTTCTTTCTATTCCAGACTGTCTACATTGAAGTGCAAGAGACTTGAATTTAGTAAATAATTGATGGATGGTCTCGAAACTACTAGGATGTAAGGCTATCAACTCGTTCTCAATAATGTGTCCCCAAAGCTCATCTTTCTTGCCAAATAAGACTTCAAGCTTCTACCAAGATTCCCTGGGAGTCCTCAAACCTTCAAGGTGAAATAGGAGAACTTTGGATATGTGAGTATATAGATAACTTCATCTAAGCGGTTCATAAACTTGTTTTTCTTAGTTGGATGATGGGGCTCGACCTCCCTTCCAAGTATTCTCCTAAAGTATCCCTTGTTGTGCAAGGACAACTGTATATCTGCCCTCCAATCAACATAATTGAAGGGTGTTAGGATCCGAGGTGTGGAGGGTTGAGAATCCATAATTCTCTTGCTGGAAACAAAAATATCTTCACACAAGCTACGTAGCACCTGTAGAAATTTCACTGCAAAATTAAAATCATTCGAACTATGTTAAAATGAAGCCATCCCTCTTGACATGAACACTTTCTCAGGGTCCATCACGCCCGAACCGCTACTCTGAATAAATTCAGAGGAAGCAAGGCACTCTTTGCAGGACTTCTGTGGAAACCCAACTCCTTCTGGTGTTCAATGGAGAGTAGACAAACTTGAATCTTGCTTGAGATGGCTCTGATACCATGTTAGAATTGTTGTTCCATTTATATCATTAAACAATGAGTCCAAATTATTGATGTAGTGAATAAGAATGAATTTTACAAACTGAACAAATCAAATCTCATAGGAAACAAACAAGTATTGCTAATATAATTATAGTATTATCTTCATTACATAATCCAGTGTTACAATAGTGTTACATAGGAAAGAATTCAAATCATTAGGGTTGAATCTGAATCTACCAACTTCATGTGACTGTATATGACTGCATGGATAACTAAAGATGTCTAAATCACTATCGGAGTGCAAGTGGTTAACTCTAGATGTCTAATCCAGTCAAACAATCAGTTATAATCAGTTAAACCAGTCTAACTGAAGTGGTAGCTTAGAAAAGGGGCCTTATCCACATGCAACCATGCATAGCTGGAACTAACTGAACTGAAAGTGAACTAACTGAATGTAACTGAAGAATAACTAAGCTTAAATAGTTCCAACTCCAAGTAACTGAAGGAGGTTGGTGTCAGCGTTCCCAGTGGCTCCTAAAATGTAGGGATTTGCCTAGGAGGTGCCTAAACTAATGCATGCAAGTGCATTCAGTCCCAGTTAACCTCTATCGGTGTTCCCCACACTCCAGTGACTGGTACATGTGGGCCCATTAGTCCAGGTGGACCCAATGGTACTAGTGGACCCAATAATTAAATAAAACTCCTAAGTTGCGCTAAAATAATCTAATAGACAGTTTGGTCAAGGGAGGATTATAAATCCTAACACCCCCCCTAAATCCTAACTTGGACAACTGTGGGCCCTAGAAACAAGGACAAAAGTCACCCATATACAATCTAAAAGATAAAAATGTTTCGTAATAAACCGAGGAAATATGGGAAAACCTCATGGGAAACCCCCCGCTCCCCCCCCACCTCAAGATAAGCAGGAAAAAGAAAATACAAGTTATTTTTAGAAGAAAAGAAGTTTCTTCCTTAAAAAATAACTTGCAGAAACTCTGCTGCAAATTTGTAGCTCTATGCAGCAGTATGGTTCTTCTGTACACCAGCATCCTGAAGATGTGCATGTGAAACTCTCCAAACTAATGGCTATGTCTGGAGTAATTTCCCTCTTTGGAAGAAGAAGAATGTGCTCAACTGAATCATAAATATAGACAGTTGCTTGATGAAAGTTGGACCCATGTAGAGCAACTGAAATCAACTGATAAGAGAGAAAAAGTTCTTGAGAATTTGAACCATGTGAGGAAAACCCAAGAAACTGATATATTGTAGCCTTTAACATCGAACCGTGTGACGCAAAATCAGCCCCAAGTGTTAGGAGCAAGTGTCCAGCAGAATGCATAATGTCTCCATATTTACTAGTTCTGCAAGGAGATGAGCATGTGATCAACTAGATAGGTAGAGAAGCCCTAGGAGAATCCTTGAGATACATAATATGATATAGCTTCAGAAATAACCAATGATTCACAAAATATAATATCATAAAACTCATAAGAAGAAACTAACATCAAATCCCCAACAACAAGTTTGAAGGAGACATGCGGTACTTGATTTGTCACACCAAAATTGATGAAACTAGCTACAAGCATGACTAAAGGATCTTAGAACTTAAAAATTGAACCAAATAATATCATTTTAGATATAAATAAGATCATATCAGATCCAAATAAGGTTATATCAGATCCAAAAGTGTGCTCCACCGATATGGTAGATGCACAATTTTCTCCTTCTTCAAAATTCTGAAAAATTGGTGCACGCAATCATGTAGGAATTTACTGGAAGCTCTAGATCAATGAGAGTGAATGGATAACTCCTAAAATATGATATTATTTCCAAAATATCCATGGTATTACTTATATTCGCACCAGCAACATCATTAGATATAGAGAAATCAAATTCCTCTTTATTTTTTGAAACAATCATTGGTAAACTATGCATAGAATTTAAAATAGAAGAATCACTGGAGAATTTTTGCAAAGAATGGAAGGAGAGTTTTTCTTCAAAAAAAAGATTCAAATGTATTCTTCTGAATCATCCATGTGAGATGATGAGATATCAGACATCTCATAAACTTCCAGAGCAGCATGAGAAGTAGTCACTCCAAGGAGACTTTCTTCAATTCGAATTGACTGTGAGGAAAATTTTGCTTCCTCTTCATCTTCAACAATTTGCTTTGTTGTCGGAGAGGGCATGAAATCATCATGCTGGATTTTATTTGAACCTATCTCAACAACTGGGATTTTAGATTCATCTCCCATATGACTGCTAGGTCCTCCTGATAGAGGGAAAGTGATAAAGGATTCCCTAGAGGAAACCATGTGGTTGGATGTTCCAGAATCTATCAAATAAGCCTTCGATCGAGTGAGGCTTTCATGCAAGTCATGGAATATCTCATGTTCTTCAGTTTTCTCTTCATCATCGAACTTCTCTGCACCTTCATGTGGAAGGGAAATATTGTTTTGTACACATGGAGCTTTCAACTGGTCGAGGGTCTTCTTCATGCATGAGTCTTCTGGATGAAAACCCCTCATACAATAAGAACACATCTTCTATTTATTCTTCTTAGAGCCTGAAGATCCTTCAAAATTATTGTGATTCTATTTAGGCTTCAAATCATATGCTTTAGGCTCCTTCCACTTAGGTCTCCCTTTATCTTGCGCTTTGGTAGAGTTTGTCACTAGGAGGGATTGATCTTTGGAAGTCTTGATGACTCCCATTTGGATCACCTTTTCTTTCTCTTGTATTAAGGAATCGACAAAGGAATCAAGTGAGGGAATATTACAATTGGGAATGGAAGCTCTTACAGAATGGAAGAATGAGACAAATACATAATACTCAGAGCCTAGTTTGCTGAGAATGGAGAGCACATGCTGCTCATCCTTTCTTTTTATTCCGCATTGTATGCATTGAAGTGCAAGAGACTTGAATTTAGTAAAGAATTGTTGGATGGTCTCTAAAATGATGGAATGTAAGGCTATCAACTCGTTCTCTAGAATGTCTCCCCGAAGCTCATCTTGCTTGCCAAACAAGGCTTCAAGATTCTCCCAATCTTCCTTGGTAGTCCCAAACCTTCAAGGTGAAAGAGGAGATCTCTCGATATGTGAGTACATAGATAATCGAAAGCTTCATCTAAGTGGTTCATATACTTGTTTTTCTCATCTAGTTGATGGGTCTCGACCTCCATTCCATGTATTATCTTGAATTATGCCTTGTTGCACAATGAAAAATGCATATCTTCCCTCCAATCAACATAATTTTAGGGTGTTAGGATCCAAGGTGTGGAGGATTGATAATCCATAATTCTCCTGCTGGAAAAGACAATATCTTCACACAAGCTATGTAGCACATGTAGAAATTTCAAAAAAAAACCAAAATCATTCAAACTATGTTAATTAAGCCTTCCCTCTCAACATGAACACTTTCTCAGGGTTCGTCACACCCTCACCGCCACTCTGAATAAATTCAGAGAAGCAATGAACTCTTTGCGGGACTTTTGTGGAAACCCAACTACTTCTGGTGTTCAATGGAGAGTAGACATACTTGAATCTTGCTTGAGATGGCTCTGATACCATGTTAGAATTGTTGTGCCATTTAGATCATCAAGCAATGAGTCCAAATTATTGATGCAATGAATAGGAATGAATTATACAAACTGAACAAATCAAATCTCATAGGAAAAAGACAAGTATTGCTCAGATAATTACAATATTATCTTCATTACATGGTAATCTAGTGTTACAATAGTGTTACATAGGAAATAATTCGAATCATTAGGGATGAATTTGAATCTACCAACTAGATGTGTCTGTATCTGACTACATGGCTAACTAAAGATGTCTAAATCACTATGAAAGTCCAAGTGGTTAACTCCATATGTCTAATCCAGAAAAACATCAGTTATAATCAGTTAAACCACTCTAACTAAAGTGGTAGGTGAGAAAAGGCACCTTATCCACATGCAACCATGCATAACTGGTGCTAACTGAACTGAAAGTGAACTAACTGAATGTAACTGAAGAATAACTACGCTTAACTAGTTCCAACTCCAAGTAACTGAAGGAGGTTGGTGTTGGGACTCCCAGTGGCTCCTAAAATGTAGGGATTGGACTATGAGGTACCTAAACAGATGCATGAAAGTGTAGTCAGTCTCAGTTAGCCTCTATCGATGTTCCCCACACTCTGGTGACTGGTGCATGTGGCCCCATTAGGCCAAGTGGACCCAATAATTAAATAAAACTCCTAAGTCAAGCTAAAATAATCTAATAGACAGTTTGGTCAAGGGAGGATTATAAATCCTAACAGGATGGAAGGTGGCAGGAGCACCGAGCATGCCGATGGCGGAAGGGAGAGGAACGAAGGTCGTGTAGGTGGGAAGACATAGTAACACAGGAGATGAATGAATGCAATGGAAGGATAGGAGGCTAAAGGAGTGTAAGTTGAAGTTGAAGGGAGGAGCAATGCACATGGGCGTGGAGGAGAATGCGGAGTGGAATGGAGCGTGGGGTATGAAATATTGCATCAGGAGGAGAGGAGAAACGCTGGTGGTCGCATTAGTGGAGGGAAAATTTGTTGGAATAGTGCAGCTACATGCAGATGGATGATAAGCGAATGGAGAAGGGAAGGTGTGGGAGTTAGAGGAACCAGGATAATGGGCAACGAATGGAGTCTATGTAGGTGGAGAATAGAGAATAGAAAGGAAGGACGTGAAGCAAAGTCGTGAGGGAATTGGAGTTTAGTGGCTGGGCATGGTGCACAATGTGTGGTCTCAGATTGGTTTGCAAAAAGGGATGAAGGAGTGTAGTGGAGGAAGGAAGGAACATATAATGTCTAAAGAAAGGACCAGCATGTGGGGGAAGGAGAAATGCAGAGATGGAGCGCACAGGAAAGGAACAATGCATGGGGTGGAGGAGAAACATAGAGATTGAGCGCATTGGGAAAGGACATAGCGAAATGGTAGATCAATGGAGTGGTTCGCAGAAAGCGAGCTAGTACACAGAGAATAGGGGAAAACTGGTAGCATGGGAAATTTTGAGCAATGTGGAAGCAGGGTGGGTGTGGGAAATAGGGTAGCGAGTAGAAAGGGAGTGTGTGGGAAGATTAGAGGCTACATGGAGGAGACCGGAAGGTGATGGAAGTATTGTATAGGTGGTGAGGCAGAGGAATAGGGGAGACAAACGAAGGATCTGAATCTGAGCTCTAGTGAGTGTGCAGGGTTGAGAATTCGATCTGGCTCTAATACCAATTTTACACCCTATCCGAATGTAATGAGCTAGCCCGTATCTGGGTTAAGGAGGAATATGTTCCATCTTCGGAATAATAATGTATAAATATAATAATCGAATGGATTCTTGATTACAATGGAAATGGCCTCCTTAAGTATGGCTCGACCGTCAAATATTGAAGAGACATTTCTCTTCATAACTATATTTAATAATTAATTACTATTACTAATGGTTATAACCTATTTCTTTACTATTTTATTGTTGTAACAAGAGAATCCTTGAGGTGATGTGGAGAATTTTGCATCATGGAGGAGGGCTTCAAGATATAGTTGGAATGTGACAAATTATTTTACTATTTAGAGGATTGGTGATGGCTTGGGGTTTCGACAATGGTATTGCAAGGGGTAGTTGACATAATGGAGTACAATGCTTTGGAGGATAGATAGTTTGTGGAGCATCTTGATAGAATGGTGTGGAATTTCCTTGCATAGCTATAACACATTGGAGTGAATATCATGCATGGAATTCTGATTAGAGCATGGCACTTATACTCTTGAGTGGGCATCTCACTTGTGTGGACTATAAGGGATCATGCAGGTTGCTTGTAAAGACTTAGGACCACATAGTATTGTGGGATCCCTTACATATAATATAAATAGAGAAAGGAGAGTCCTTTTACACAATCATCACATCATCATTTGTACACTTCGCTTTCTACTTGTCTTCTAGGAGATATTTGCTAAGGTTTCCTCATGGACCCTACGAGAAGCTAAAAGAAGGGAAAGTGGGCATTGTGGTCGGAGTTTGTTCTTATAATTAGGGATTTCTCTCATGAGTAGACATTGATGATGATTTTGGATTTCTCTTTCTCTTAGATATTCACTTGTACCTCTCTCTCTCTCTCTCTCTGCACTAGGGATTCTTGGTCATTTGTGCATATTGGAGTTATAAGGTTAAGGTTTTACCCTTAGAGATTGGAGATTAGAGTTTTGAGAGAAAACCATAAGCTATATTTTTTAAGAAGAAGAAGAGGAGGAGGAGGACATCTTGCTAATTTGGATATAGTGTTGGTGAGGTTCTTACACTTGATATAGGGTTTAAGAATCTAACCTGTAGCTAGGGACTTTTTGATGGTTGGATTTTTGTACTAGCTTTAAGATAAGGCTATGGCATTTACTTGTACTTCATCTTAAGCTTATGTATGAATTTCCCAGTTGTCCATATATTATGCCATTTGCATATTTAAATTCCAGTTATATGTTCTTTATGCTTTTCTATTTACATTGATTTATGTCTTTTCAATTTGACATATGTAAAAGAACAAATTGTTAAGTGATTTGACATCTAAGGAAGAATATAAGGGGCTGCATTTACTGCTATTTAAGTACATATTCAGATTTGGTTGTTGGTCGATAAGTTGTTCTAGAAGGGCCGAAATCTTATGTCTTGGTTTGGTATCTTTTCTCCTTGAATCAACATGACATTTGGGGTTGTTATTGTAATCCCCCCTTTTTGGAGTTTTGGAGAAAATTACAAATTGGGCAAAATTCGAGCTTAACTAGTCATGACTCTAGAGGGTTCCAACTTTCACAAAATGGTCCCGAATTTGAAATGTAATGGTATGGCGAGTCTTATAAAATCCCAATATGGTATATAAACACTTTGTATCAGAATTTATACCTCTGCAAACTTGTTTTGGGTTAAGGTGAAACAATGCAATTTTACTAGGAAATTGTGTTTAAATCCCTCCAAGGGTGATGGCCAAACTAGCTCTCCAAATCAAGTACGACCCTCCAAAATTTTAGAACAGAGTATGAGAATGAGTATCAGATGTAAATTACTGTCCTTAATAATTTTTATTCAGTTCTTCAAATGGCTTATGACCTGCAACATTTGTAGGGTAACTTTCATAGAAATTGCTTAAGGGAAATTACAGTACTAGCTAGACTTTGACATATGAAAGGTAGAATATATGGTTCTGAGAATAATATGAAACATGGTGGTAATATATGGAATAAAAATGTATTCCCCAACAGTAAAAAACTCAAATAAAAACCCTCCCAAAAATATGATACAATACGCCTCCAAGATTGAAGCTAAAGTCATGGAAACTAGTGATTCAATGGCATGGAAATGCAAGCTTTTCACACATAAGTTTCTTGGATTTTGACCCATAGAGGATATGGAAATTAAATTACAGATTAATTCATAATATATTTCTATCACAACATCCTCAAACTCATAGAATATCTCTCATACAAATCTGGTATAAAACTACATAAAGATTGAAGCCAAAATCCATGAAGACTAGTGATACAAGGGCATGTGTATACAAGATTTTCATACATGTTTTTATGATATTTCGACTTACAGAGCATGTGGAAATAATATTACAGAGAAATACATCATATATTTCTTCCCCATCATCATAAAACTCATATAAATGTCCTCATACAAATATAATATAAAGCTACTTCAATATTGAAGCCAAATCCATGAAAACTAGTTATTCAATAGCATGTGGAATGTGAGCATTTCATACATGTATTTCTGATATTTCGACTTACATAGAATATGGAGATGATATTACAGAGCCATACATCATAAATAAAATATTGGGCATCAACTATCCTCACCAAGGTACAAGAATCACTCCAACAAGTGTGCCATCAAATGTGAGTGTGGGGAAATGGAGAAGAAGGAATGAGAGAATAGGGAGATATATGGGAATTCGAATATATGGGCCTTTGAAATGCAACTAAAAATACTTCATTAATATCCAATGAGAGTTCTGAATGGCCTCTCCATAAACCAAATTGGAAAGGAATCCAACTCCCTCGAAATTGGTTCACAAGTAGGGAGAGTGAACACTTACCGTGCAATAGACAAGCAAAAGCTCTCCAAAATGCCAAAGGCCAATTAACAAATGATAAAAATACATTCTCATTCCTCATGAAATATTTTTATAACCTTCATGAGGCCTCCTAAGGTCTAATTTCCCTCCATGGGATTCCTCCAACTCATCTTAGTGGATTAGTAACTCATATGACACTTGTCTTCCTCTGCATGCTCCAATTCTTTCCCCAATTTGAATGGCTTCCTCTAACTCCCAAATTCGACCTCCTGGTGGATATTTTTAGCCCTATAATGTCAGATTTGTCATATGTCAGAAATCAGGTCTGAATTTTTCATACGTTTCATAGAATCTTCCATCATTTGTTGTCATAGAGTGCATGGACTGACCTCTCTGAAAAGAGGATCAATATCTTAAGAATAGATACTGGAGGAGAATTCACATCATATGAATTCAATGAGTACTGCAAAGAAGCTAGGATTAAGAGGGAGCTCACCATTCCCTATAATCCACAACAAAATGGTGTAGCAGAAAGACAAAATAGATCTAACATGGAAGTTGTAAAAGCTATGATCCATATTTTAAAATCTACATATGTATCTATGGGAAAAAGCAACAAGAACAACAGTATATGTACATAATAGAATATCCCACAGTACCCTTGGAAACAAGACTCCAGAAGAGATGATTACTAGAGAAAATCCTGAAGTCAGTCATCTAAAGGTATTTGGTTGTCCAGCATACATACACATTCCCAAGGAGAAAGGTCAAAGCTAGACCCTTCAGGAAAGAAGGGATTGTTTGTAGGATATAGTGAGCAATCAAATATTTTCGGTTCTATATCCTAGGATATCGTCAAATTGAAATAAGAAGAGATGCCACCTTTGACAAAGATACAACTTTCATAAAATCAAAGAAAGACAAGGAATATGAAGAGAAGCATGAAACTCCTAGAACTACAGAAGGTCCTAAACCCGTTAGAAACAAAGAAGAAGAACAGATTCCCAAGGATCATGACATAACAAAACCTTAGAGACCTGAAGAATTTCCCAGTGAAATGATCTCACGTAAGAGAAGTCATGCCTTGGATCGTGAAGTAATTGAAGAAGCAAAAACACATGGTGTTCTAGAAGGAACCATCAGAGAAAGAAAGAATCCAAATCCCTACCCTAGTTATGTGGATTTGATGTGTGATCTCGTTGATAAAAAACCAACATGTTTTGAAGAAGAAACAAAGAAGAAGGAATGGGTTGATGCTATGGTCGAGGAATACCAATCCATTCTAAAGAATGATGTATGGGAAATAGTACCAATACCAATGTATAAGACAGTGGTACCCTCAAAATGGTTCTACAAGACAAAGCACTCAACAAATTATAGTATATAGAAGTGCAAGGAAAGATTCGTAGCTTGTGGATTCTCCCAGAAGGAAGGAATCGACTATGAGGATACCTTTGCGCCAATATCTAGGTATACCTCAATTAGAACCATCCTTTCCTTGGCATCCAATATGAAATGGAAATTACATCAGATGGATGTAAAGACATCCTTCTTAAATGGATTGATATAAGAAGACGTATATATATCGAACAACCGCAAGGTTTTGAGGAAGATAATCAGGAAAATCATGTATGTAAACTCAAGAAGGCATTGTATGGGTTAAATCAAGCACCTAGAGCATGGTATGGAAGAATTGATGGATTCCTGATGAGTTTGGGCTTTACCAAGAGTAAAGAATATTCCAACCTCTAATATAAAGTTGAGGGTGATGGACTTATGATATTACTAGTATATGTAGATACAGGAGAAGATAACCCCATCAACAAATGTAAGAAAAAGCTCGTTGCAGAATTTGAGATGAAACACCTTGGAATGATGCACTACTTTCTAGGTCTTGAAGTATGGCAGTATCTAGACGATATTTTCCTAAAGCAAGGAAAATATGAAAAGAAATCCTAAAGATATGTGGGATGATAAGGCTATGACTAATCCGATGACAACAATTTTGAAGCTATTGAGTGATGACACTTAAGAAACAGTGGATGCCACCTTATATAGACAGATTATTGGTTCTCTAATATACTTACCCAATACAAGACCAGATATATGTTTTGTTGTAAAGAATAAGTCAAAATATGGTGAATCCCAAACATATTCACCTAGTAGGAGCAAAACATGTGATGAGGTATCCAAAGGGGAATTTAGATTATGGTATCAGATATGCAGTAAATGGCGAGATTAGACTACATGGATTTACCAAATTAGATGGGGAAGAAATTGTCAAAGATAGAAAGAACACTTCAAGATGTTGTTTTAGTTTGGGATCAGGCATGATCTCATGGTTCAGTAGAAAGAAGTCAAGTATTGTACTTAGCATGGAAGAAGTCGAATACATTGTTGCATGCTCAACTTGTAGCGAAGCAGTATGGATTCACAAGATGTTGTCAGGATTATTTGATGCATATATAGATGTTACTGGTATCCTTTGTGATAATCAGAGTTGTATTAAGATGACAGAAAACCCAATGTTTCATGATAAGTCAAAAAATATCAAATTTAGATATCATTACATTCGGGATATGGTGCAGAAGGGAGCTGCAAAGCTCAAGTATGTTCCTATAGAGGAACAAGTGGTAGATGTGTTGACTAAGCCTCTTTCTCATGTAAAGTTTGAATACTTTCGAGACAAGATTGTTGTAGTTTGAAAGGACCTCCCTTGAGAGAGGGAGTGAAGGAAGATGGTAGAAGGATGTAGTGGTGGTAGCTCAGCCTAGAGTAGGGTAAGTCTGGCTAGGCTTGTTGGCCCGAAAGGGTTAGTAAGTCAAACGAGGCATGTTGATCCTAGGGGGATTAGTATGTGTGGGTAGGCCTATTTATCCCAAGAGGGTTAGTAAGCTAGAACAAGTCTTGTTGGTCCCAAAAAAGATCCATCTGTCTGACTAGGATTGTTGACTTGAAAGGGTTAGTAAGTTAGACAAAATTCTCGGATGTATCTACCAAATAACTCACCAAGATACTGCTTCAAGATGGTTAGAGGGAAAGATTTAGTTTCAGTATTCCTATACTGATGTAGCAGGTTCAATATTTTCATACTGATGTTGTTGAGATAGTTTCAGTATTCCTACACTAATGTAGCATGTTAAGCATCTTCATACTGATGTTGTTGTTATGTTGATTAGACAGTTTCAGAATTTCTATATTCATGATTATGATGTTGTTTCAACATTTTATGTTGATGATGATGATGTTTCGACATATCTATGTTGATGATGTAGATGATAATATAACATTTATTTATGATGTTGTTTTATCACTAACATGCTAATGATGTTGTTGTTGATGATGATGTTTCAATATTTACATATTGATGTTGCAAGACAATGTTTCAATATTTATAGACCGATGTTGCAGATGATGTTCTAGTATTCACATACTAATGTGGCAGAAGAAGATTCAGTATTCACATACTGATATGCCAAAAAATGATTCAGTCTCCACATATCGATATTGCATATGATGTTTCAATATCCACATACTGATGTTGTTGAATATGATCCAATACACACAGAAGATGATTTAATATCCACATACTGATGTTGCGGAAGATGAACCCGTACACCTAGAAGATGATTCAGTATTTACATACTTAGGTTGTAGAAGATGATTCAGTATTCTCATGCTGAGATCGATGATGAAGATGTATGATGTTGTTCCAAAACTTCCTATGAAATAAAGAGACTCACCATTCAGATGTACATTTTTGGTAGTAGTTGCTACCTTGGTTGAATACCTTCCTAGTTAAGAGTGAGTCTTAAAGTATTGTAATTTCAGAAGATATTCCAGATATATTGATTGTATTCCTCCATCAAGAGATGAGGTTGGTCATGTAAGAGTCATTGAAATAATCAATGTAAATCTCCATATGTGATTCAGGTCAATAGTACCCAAGTGTCATTATAATAAATATTATTTTTGGTGACTTACTAGAAAATTTGGCCCTACCAGTTAGACAAGTTGACCCTGTTAGGTTCTAGGTCAAGTCAAGTTACAAATATTAAGAGGGAGGTGCTCCCCTTCATTTGTGCACAGTCACTCAAGCAAGTTTGCAAGAGAGAGAAGAACAAGTGCACCAAGAAGAAGAGAGAAGTAGTTGTCTTGGGTTTTACACTGATTTTGTTGAGTTCTATAATGAGGAAGTTTTGTGGGGTTTTCTCCTTTGTGGTTTCCTTGAGGAAAATGTTTTCTTTATTTGTGATACCGTGCTTTCCGTTCTTTCTGTGATCCTACTATTGAAAATTGTTTTAAGATATCATCTAAGCAATTAAGAAAACTTAGCACATAAATGCAGATAATCAATCATGCATAATACATCAACTAAATATAAATATGTACACAACTAAAAAATATCATTTAAGAAACTAGATATGTAGTAAATTCCAATTCAAGCAATTATCTTTGTTTGGTTGGTTGGTGGACTCCCTCTTGATCCTTGTCTTCTTGTAGGAATTACTATAGTCTTTTACAGTGTGCTTTACTTCATCATCTGATTCTGGGAACTTGTGTTTGTCTTTCTCATGATTGAGAAAGAATTATATACCATATATCATATGAGCCTTGCATATTGGTTATGAATATGAGTGTTGCTTCTTCATTCACAACTACATCCCTTCTTATCAAAATATTGAGATGGATAAAATTTTATTTTTTGTCATGGGTTGAACTCTTCTAGATTAAAGTACATATTCCTCATCACCTGAGGAATCAAATCTTTCTTCTCTGAATCTTTTTGTTGTTGGTTCATCATCTTCATGGGTGTGGGCCTGATTTCTTTTCTTATTTGACTTCTTGTTGAAGGAGCCTATGTTTTTGGGATAATATATGGAGTAATGTCCCTTCTCATCACAAGTGTAGAATCGAATGTTGGAAGGATATATTTTGAATTTATTTTTTCTTTTGTGATGATGGTCCTCCCTTTTGTTGTGATGGTGATCCTCCTTCTTCCTGTGATATCTTTTGGTGTGAACTGTGAGAGCTTGATCTTCAGTATCTCCCATCTTCTCTTCTCTTGTTATGAGCAGAGCTTCTTCTTGTGTGCATTCTTCCAAGGTTTTGTTGAAACTGATCATCTTCCTTTTGGCACATATTTCTTGAATGAATGAATCCCATGATCTAGGGGGATCATTCAAGGTGGTCATAACAATCTCTCCTTCTTCTGCATTCTCTTCGATTGATTCAAGTTGTTCCTTGATTTGAGAAACCCCTGTGAAGTATGATTGCACGGTCTTTGATCTTTGTATATTCACATTATTCAGTTGGTTTCTCAATGTCATCTTTCGGTTGATGTTCTTTCCTTCAAACATCTTCGTCAAATCATCAAATACTTCCTTAGGTGTCTTCAAGAATGACACATGGGGGATGAGATGACCCTTAATAGAATCTACAATGATTCTCTTATCCTTTACCAAGTTATTATTATGGATATCCTTAGCATCATCTCCCTCTAGTTCTGTAAATTCCTTACTGATATACTGATCCAAATAATTTTCTTCAAGGATCGAGGAGATCTTGTACTTCCATGATCAGAAGTTGTCAGCTCCACCAAGCTTATCCTCAAGTTGGATATGCTGAGTGATTTTGAAATGAGAAGCTCAAATGGAAATAATAGAGACTTACATCTTACCAATTTGAGATGCCCGACCTGGTTTCAGATCTAGCTGACCTAGGGTTTGTCATAGAAACCCTAATTTTCTAAACTTGGAATTTTGGAATTCTGTCTGGATAGAAAGATGTTCATCCATGGGGCGATTTTATTAGTGTAAATTCATTGAAGCATAGGATATTAAATCCTTCATGAATTCAATGGAGAATGAAGGTTGCAAAAGAGAGAGAATAATTCAGTAAACTCTGATCAATAATCATAGAAAATTGGCACACACGTGGAGACAAAATTGGAATAATTATATTACATCCATTAATCAAGATATAATATGTAATACAATGGTAATATAAATAGGAGACTCAAATTCCTAATATAGGATTTGAATATACCAACCTGGATTGATTCCAGAGCTAACTTGGTGTGGGAAACTCACCACTAGAGCTGACTAATGAAACTCTGAATCACTAAAACAGTTCACAGGAAGTTAACTGAAGAGGGTAGGTGAATAAGTGCACCCAACCTCCCTTGAATCCTGGAAAATGGTGCTAGAGTGATTGAGAGTGATCTAAATAATTGGAGTCAGAGCATAACTGAACATGACTAAGTACCTACTGGAGTCAACTGCTAAATATTGTTGGTGGCACTCATAGTGGGTTCCTAAATTATAGGGATTGATCATTGGGGCTCCTAAACTCATGCAAAGAGGCGCAGTAAGTGGTAGATGGACCTTAGGTGTGTCCCCCATGCACTAGTGAAGTGACGAAAACCTCCTAAGACAGGAAAATAGATAAAGTGGTCAAAGGAAGGATTAATTTATAATCCTAACACCCCCCCCTAATCCTAACTTTAACATTTTGGGCCCTAGTAACTAAGACCAATGGTCACCCTTTACATTATTCATCCATGTAAACTGAGGAAAAAGGAAAAACCACAAGGGGGAAATCCTTCCTAAAAAATGGACATGAAAAGTAAACCAAAAAATTCTCTCCAAACTAAATGATTGTGTGGAGGAATATTCCTCTTCGAAAGAACACGAATATTCTCAACCGAATGAGGAACATAGACAACTACATAATAGATTATGAGACCATGTAGAGCAACTGAGGTACACTTATGTGAGAGAAAAAGTGCTTGAGAATTCAGACCATGTGAGGTAAACCCAATCAAATGAGATGTTGTAGCTTTGAAAATTGAATCACGTGAGGTAAAATCATCTCCCGATGTGAGGATCAAATGTCCAAGCGAATGCAGGATGTCTCCAATTTCATTATCATTGTAAGGAAGTGTGCATGTGAACATGTAGGAAGGAAGAGGAGGCACAGGACCATGGAGATCGAGTGCTTGAGGTCCATAATATAATATGTATTTCAGAGTATCCAATGAATTAGTATCCATCACATCAACAAACTCATGTGAAGAAACTGATATACAATCCCCAACAACATAATTTTTGAATGATACTTGAGGTGCTTGATTCTTCACACCAAAAATGATGAGAACGATCACAAGCATGACCGGAGGCTCTTGAAAGTTGAATTTAGATCCAAATAAGGTGAGATCAGCTCCAATAATGAGGAATAAAAGTTCGAAGTGTGCCACTGAGATGGAAAATGCACAATGTTCTCCTTCTTCAACAAAACTCTGAGAATTGGTGCAAGTAATCAAGTAGGAATTTACTGGAAGAATTGGACAAGTGAGGGAGAAAAGATCACTTACTGAATATTCTATTTATCCCAAAATATCACTTCTCTACACACCAACAACATGATTGGAGAGAGAGGAATCAAATTTCTCTTCATCTCCTTGAGCAATTACTGGAAATTTTTTCTTAGAATTTATAATAGAAGAATCATAGGAGAATGACTGAGAAGGATGGAAAGAGTGTTCTTCTTCAACAAAGAATATTCAAATTTATTCTTTGAGATCACTTATATGAGGTGATGAGATATTAGATATCTCATAAACTTTTGGAGAAATAGGAGAAGGAGTTACTTGAAGGAGACTTTCACTAATTTGAATTGAATGAGTTGAATATTCAGTTATTTCTTCATCTTGAAAAATTTCATTAGAGAGAATCGAGGTCAAGATATTTGAAGGAAGAGAACTTGAGGAGGTGTTGGATTCGCTCCAGGTATCTTCTACTTCTTTTTGTACAAAAAATATCTATAGGTATTACTCCAAAGCTTGAATGGTTACTCAACAGAATCCATGTAGAGATAACGCATATTAGGAGACATTGCCATACACATAATTCCATATGCTCTATCATAGTCATTTAGCCAATAATTTTTTTCCTCATAATAATATTTACCATATCCAATAGACACGTCAAAGAGCTCATGGCTCTCGAGATATGCAACCATCTTCAATTTTCACTCAGCATAATTGAATTGTGACGAAGGAGGAACTAATATCAAATCCATAGAAATTGTTGTACTTGTAAAAAACACTGCAAAACACTTCAATTCACTATCAAACAATATGAAACACTCTCCACTTCGACATGTTCATTTTCTCTGGGTGCATCACACCTAGATAGACTTGTCTGGAAAGAATCCATAGGAACAAGGCAACAATTCTAGAATTTATGTGGAACTCAATTGCCTATGGTGCATCAATCAAAGCTTCTAAGGTTTGCGACTGGACTGAACACCCAATTTGATACCATGTAAAATTCAATTAATAATAGGATCTTCAGGCCTACATGACTTCAATGGAGAATGAAGGTTGCATAAGAGAGAGAAGAATTCAGTAAACTCTGATCAACAATCATAGCAAAATTGCACACACATGGAGACAAAATTGGAATAATGATATTACATCCATTAATAAGTATATAATATGTAATACAATGGTAATATAAATAGGAAAATTTGAATTCCTAAGATAGGATTTGAATCTACCAACCTAGTGTGACTCTGGAGATAGCTCGATGTGGGAAAATCACCACTAGAGCACACTAATGCAACTTCGAATCACTAAAATAGTTCACAACTGGTTAAATGAAGAGGGTAGGCGAGTAAATGCACCCAACCTCCCTTGAATCATGGAAACTGGAGCTAGAGTGACTGAGAGTGATCTAACTGATGGGAATCAAAGCATAACTGAACATGACTAAGTACCTATTGGAGTCAATTTTTGAAGAATACTGGTGGTACTCAGAATGGGTTACCAAATTATATGGATTGATCCCTGGGACTCCTAAACTCATGCAAAGAGGCGTCATAATTGGTAGGTGGCCCCTAGGTGTGTTCCCCATGCGCTAGTGAAGTGATGAAGACCTCCTAATCTATAAAAATAGACAAAATGGTCAAAGGGAGAATTAATTTATAATCCTAACACTCAGTAAGGTACTTTTATGAAAACTGTGATGGGAAGCCTTTGAAACTTGATGCCCTAATTTCTTCCCGCAGTGTCCCGCGGTAAGAAAATGAAACTTTTCGGAACTTAATTCCGATTCCACAGAAAGATGTGCCGTTTGAGGGTGAGTTTCCTAATGTACTCCATTTTCCAAATTGATGGAGGAAAGCCCCAAAATTTTGATGCCCTAGTTTTCTCCCGACACTAATGTCTGGGTCAAAAATGAAAATTCTCTGAAATTGATTTGCTTCCTCCAAAAGAAGCACCCTACTGAGGAGAGTTAGCCTAGCCCTATTTTCCTGATGATTTGTGGAAAGAAGACCTTGAAATAGGAAGTCCTAGTTTTCACTGATGTAGAGTGCCTTCTTTTGGAGAGGATTTGATACCATGTTAGTTTTTCTAATGTTATTCCAATTGATTAGGATCCTTATATGAAATAATAACAAGAACAACAAGATACATAATATGCACAAGACTCAAAGATATTCCTCAGGGAAAGCATAAAGGAGAAAACCCACAAAATTCCTCATAATAGTTCTGTCACCAATATAATATCACAATATGGCAATTACCCAAGAATAATATGTCTTCTGCAACTCTCTCTCTTTCCTCCTTGTACTCTCTCTCCTAATGCACACTTGAGAGAGTGTGAGTGTGTGTGTAAATGAGGGAGGGAGCCTCCTATTTATACACATCAAGTGACTAACCTAAAACATGTATGGGCCGACCTCTTAACCTAGTAGGGTTGAATTCACATAGGGAGACTCAAAAATATATTTTATTATATTCATCTTGGGGACTATTTCCTCAAGTTACAACGGAGGGTTTTCCTCAATGAATCTATACAATAATGACATCCCGAAAGGAGGGAAACACATATCCGATGGGGGTACAACAATGTTCAATGATAATATACATCATAATATATTATGAAGTTACAAATGCAACAACAGGTGATCTAACCCAATCCATTATAGAGCTTAGCACTATGCCACTTTTGTTCCACCATCATACTCCAGAGACTGCTAGTAGAAAGAAGTCTCCACTCACATTTAGCTACCATTGTCATTGAGAATAAGAATAAAATTTTCAGACCCCATCCACCTAGTGCTTTTGGATTTCAATATTATCCCATCTGACCCATGGCACAACATAGTGTTCCTTGTGACCACTCCATAGAAATATGAAGCAAAACCTTCTATCCAATTCCAGTATTCCCTTAGGAATATAAGCCAATGACATCCAATAGAGTAGAATGGACTCCATAATAGATTTTACTAGTACAAGTCTTTCATCTCTGGATATCCATTTACGGTTCCACACATGTATTCTCTTTTCAAGTTTTGTGATCATCCACATCCAGTATTTTTTTTGTAGTTAATAGGTTTTAAATGAAAACTTAAGTATTTTAAATCATCACCCAATTTTAATTTCGAGAAAGAGGAAAGGTATTTATAATATCTAATATATACCTATTCCATATTTAAGCATGTTAATGATGATTTTTTAGCATTTACTTGCATTCCTATAGATTGGAAGAATAGATCCAAGATTTTTTCCAGTTTGTCCCCATCCCTCCTGGACCTGTCACGGAATATTAGAATATCACCAATGAAGAGGAGATGAGTGACTTGAATAATATGTGATATCCCAATGCCATTTATTGAAACCATTTTTCCTTGATCCAAAGATCTACTTATCCATTTAGATACCAAAATGAAGAGTAGGGGGGGGAGTGGGCATCCTTGACAAAGTCCCCTTTTAACCTAGAGAAAAGGGCATGTTGATCTGTTTATTAAGACTACAAAGGATACCAAGGTAATACATCTCATGACCTAGTTTATAAACATAACTTCAAAGACAAGATGTGTGATAATAAGTCTGATATAGATCCCATTAAATATATCCTAAGCCTTAGAAAAATCAATATTAATGACTACACCTTTGTCCTTTCTATGTTTCATACTAAGTAAAACCTCCTACACCACCTCAATAGCCTCATGGATTTTCCTTCCTTCTAAAAATCCAAAATTTTCTTTTGATATGTGTTTTGATAAAATAATCTTGATTTTCCTTGCTATGATTTTTGCTAATATCTTGTAAATGCCATTTGCAAGAGATATTGGTCTAAAGTCATCAAAATATTTTGGCTTATCCATCTTTGGAATGAGCACTATAATATATAATTTAAAGAATCTATAATTCGATAGATACCCTAGACTCCACCACCACCTTCAATATATCAGCCCCTAGAATGTAAAACATTTCTAGAAAGAACCCTACCGACCATCCATTTGATTCAAACGAGGACTTGTGTACCTTTGAAATATATGAAACACTTCTACCAGTTCCTCCTTAGATACCTCATCCATCAAATCATCACTGTCCTCCTCATTTGCAAATCTTAGAAAAGGTTGGGCTAGTCAAATGATATTTGCAATGGAAGCTCTTTCCTATGCTTTGTAAAGGGACTGATAGTGATCTTTTCCCAATTTATTCAAACCTTCAAAAGTAGTAATATCCCGACCTTGTGTATCTAGAATATTTTTAGGGAAATAAATCCCCAACAACTATTTGGGTTTAGTTGTTGTAGAGCATAGACACGATTAAAATCAATTCTTGCAAGTAAACAAACACTTTCTTTTCTAAATAATAGACAATTATCATACCAAGTACAAAATGTACATACCTGGTTCCAATCGTTTGTAGTAGAATACCTTGGGTCTTGAGATTTGCTCCCTTACTTCAAATTATTGCTAGAATTTCTGAAATGAAAACAAGGAAAGGTGAAAGCATCATAATAACCATAAAATATTATAAAAGGAAACTTGTAAGATTAAAGATTCCCAATTCCATATAAAAATTCATTCACATAAATTAACATGTATATAAATACCATGTATTGGACATGAAAATTGTTCTTTCATATATTAAAAATAACATCAAGTTACATAGAACAAATAAACATGATCATATTGTTGTCATTCTGAAACTAGGTCCTAGGTTCTTCCTCTCGAGCCAATTCAAGAACTCCAACCTTACTCAAGGCATTTTCACACAAGGTATGACCAAGAGATTCAGGGAATTCTATACCATAATAATCTTGTAGTGAGAACAATGTAAAAATAGGGTTCCATATAGGGAAATAAGGATGTTGCAAGCTGGGGAAAAATGAGTTGTGCAAACTGATAGCAAAGAGGGTTTATTCTCCAAGAAAAAGCAAGGGTAAATAGTGTAACCCAATTTTCTCTCTCCTATGTTCTTTTTATGACTTGTGAGGAGAATTTAGGGAGTTAGGAGTAGTTATTCAAAAGGCTTGGGTGTTGGGGAATGGTCTTGAATCGAAACTGATCCACGAGGTAACTTATTAATTACTATTTTTACTTTTTACCCTCATGTGGACACATACATGAGATAGACATGCTTAGGGTGCATATACATGATCTAGCCAAGAATAGGGTGTGTATTTGTTGGGGAATACAATTTTGTAAATGAATTTACCAAAATAACTAAATTTCCATGATATCACAAAGGAAAAGGATGTCTGCAACTAGGAACACAGATAATATTGACCATTACAATGTCTTGGGATAGATTGTGGAAAAAGACACTATAATATATGCCCCCTAATGTGTGAAGTTAGAGGAGCATAAAATGGAAAAAATACATTATAACATTTCCATACTGAGTGCATAAAGCAACCTGGAATAAATTTCCCAGTTATCATCCATAGGAAGTAACAACAATTGACCAAGTAAGAACTCTCTTATCGAGGAGGGCATAACCATGCTCAAGGGTAACAAAATAATGGTTGTATATCAATTACACAGTGGACCCACGAATTATATATAAAAGTGAAGATGGACACATGAATACAAAGTGGATCCATGTCGTAAATAGATCATAGCCACACAGACACAAAGTAGATCTATGTCTCAAAAACAAAATGAAGATATTTACTAATGTATCTAGAGATGAACAGATCAATCCTCATCAAAATTAGTTCCAAATTGAGTAAATGGAAATCCAACACAACTCGAATCATAACATAAAAAATGTGATACTATATAAGAATTTGAGGTCTTCAAACCAAAATACATAGGTACATGTCTAAACTATGTGAATAAATGTTTTGAAGTTGATAAAAGTGAGTTAGAAATCATTTGATTACCTATCATTGATGTATACCGTTAACAAGCACAAGCCAACTCACCAACGCTGAAAATGAGAGGAAAAATACCTAGTGCAATCTAACAAATGTGAATAAATGAGTTGACTTCGTACCCTTGTAGACTCTAATCACCGGGGAAATAAATGTATTCCCATTGTCAATAACGAAGAGACTTTCCACTGAGGAATTCAAGTTCCAAGGTACTAATAGACTCTATATCACTATCCCAAAATAGATGCGTTAAAGTCGATGGGAAGCAATCCACTGGAAATAGGGTATTAAAGCATCCCCCATCATCCAACAATAGGGTGTAGCATGAGTCCAAAGATTTGTTGAAACAATTGATGATTATGAGACATACTTGACATGAGAAGCCCGACATAGGTAAGTCAATAAATTTCCAAGGATGGACGACTCAAGTTGAAAAAACCTCCTTTGAACAACATCACGACACAAATGTGACTGAGGCAACATAAACTGAAAAGAGAACATGACATAAGTCAATGATGTATGAGACAGTAGAGACAACTCCAATATAGTGACTGGAAGACTAACCAGTTGGGGGTGGAAATGCATATATACGTTTAGCTTCCTATGTCATACTTAAAACCCAATTACAGAGACAAGACTCAACAATGTGTGTTGTGTTCAAAGGCAACGCAACTTTCTACGATATCACGATCTGAATATAAAATCTTTCCCGTTCCTCTTTTTGGAATATTTTTTTTTTGTAATTTTAATATTATGAGAGCCTGAAAAGGAACAAAATAATGTTGTAGTACATAGGAAGAAACAAGTATCAAGGACAAGTGAACTAGTTCCAAGTGCATAGAACAAACATATTCATAATGGAGGGAATATGACCAAGATAGTGACACTTGGGTTGTGTTTCTTCTTGTTAAATGTGGTGTTCAATTTGTAAAAACAAAAATGATGCAAAGCTTAGCGAAAATGAGACAAGAGATGAAGGCTTATATAATGATCTAAAAGCATGGAAGTCAGGATCAGGATCATAAACACAAGCATGATATATGCATATGTAGTTACATCTTAATTAGTATCAAACCTTGGATTTTAATCAATCCTGGATTAGTTAATGCTCGTTGGATTTTTCAATTTTAGAGAGTCTAAAAACTAAAAGAAGACTCCATAATGGATCTTTTTGTAAATTTAGTCTTTGATGCCCGAAAAATCATAAAAGTGTATAAGGGAGAACACTTATAGTAAAAAATTGTCTAGAGTATTCCTTTTTCGTAAATAATCCATCTGGCCCAAAAGAGGGTTAAATTTATACCAGGTGAATGTTATTTAAAGTCCTTTTAATGATTCAAAAAGAAACAAACCCACTCAATAGTATTTTTATGTTTAAGGAGTCTAAAAAGAGCTTAAAATGACTCCACAAAAGTGGGAGGCCTTATGGGGGTATTCAACAATATATGAGAAAGAGAGGCATGCATGGTGGCATCTTCTCAAATTCATGGTAAAAGTAAAGAGGATCTCGATCCTATGAGAACAACTTGGAATGTGAACAAAAATGGCAAGGGGGTTCTTATTAGGGTGTCCCATGTTAGGTAGGATCTTCTGTTGTACTTGTGAAAAATGCAGATAAAGATGGTTGACCCATCAATATATGATAGGTTCGACACTATGGAAAATTCGGATGGAAAAAGGTTTGAATGCATTATAAAAATGAGGAGGCCTAAACCTATATACAAGGTTCTGAAAATACCTGACTAGATGAAACAACATGCAGAAAATGATTTCTAAGAAACCATGAATCCAACTACAATTCATGTCTACATGAAACAACAATACCAAGATCATATCTAAAAAATATAAAAAGAAAGATCTGATATAGGTCACTTTGGTAGAAATATGTTCAACTTCAATATCTTCAACATTATTCATAACCAAGGCAAAGTTTACCAATGAATACTCAAAAGTGCCAAGGACTGGGGACTTGGAAAGAATAAGATCAAACCCATGAGCAAGATCAAAGTTGAAATAAGAAATCATGGAGTCTATAGGAAAAGACTCATCATCGAGGGAGTCAAAAAATATGCTAGAAAAATCAAATTCATCGAGAACACTGACTTGTATCTCAATGGTAGAGTTTGAAGACTCGAGAATGCCAATGTCTGAGGATCTATAAACATGGAAATCATACTCAAAAGGAAAATTAGGGTTGGATTTGATTGCAATTGTGTCCAATACAGGGACGTGATATTTGGAAAGGACGTGAAAATCAAAAGGAATGTCAAATGGTATCATAGACTCTAGGAAAACTTCATCTAAAGGAAGTATATCATCCAAGATAGAATACCTATAAAAACATTCACTTGGACCAATAGGGTAGAGAGCGATCTAGAAATCCCCCATTGGATGGATCACTTGGTCACCTTCTAGGACCAAGTCCCAAGAAGTTAAGCATGAATACAGAGGATTCTTCTAAGCAGCAATTGAGCATAAGGGATATAAGGCCACATAATTCACCAGTGACAGGGTAGCGTCTATCGAAACACTATGAATTGACAAAGAATATACTTAATCTAAAGTTGAGTAATGAGGAGGATCAACAAATGCAAGTATATCTATAGTAGCAATGATTCTGTTGAGAGGAAAATGCATCACACGAAAGAACATAGAAATCACATCATGCATAGCATATACATAATCACGCCTAAGGAGCATGTTTAAGTCCAAAGGGTCCTCCATAACCATAAAATCAACTAAGACAATATTCCCACATAAGGTAACATGAAACAGAGGAAGACATACCAAATTTGCACTAGGTATTCGATCAAAAGAAAATGGTTGAGAAACAGTCAACACAAGGCTAGGATATCCCATACCTTTCTAAGCATGTGTGGCTAGAATACTAATGGAGGCTCCTTCATTAACAATACAATAAGAAATAATGTAGTGTTTAACCTGGAATTTTATTTGAAAACGTGCAGTAGAAGGAAGGCGTTGCTTAACTAGATATTCCAATCAAATGAATCCATCCTAGAGCTTGGTGAGGGTTCATTCAAAGTGAACCGAGTGCCCCCTTTTCCAAATTTTTTTGAATGGAAAGTGAAGAAAACTTGACTCGTACACTATCACTCTATAAAGGAAGAGTGGGATTAATTGGATAGTGCATTGATTCAAAGGTTGCATTGAATCGACTACTTCATCAACCAACGGTTGAATAGGATGTTGGGAAATCACAAATTGATCGGGAGTAGAAGATACTTGATACCCAGACCACACTCTTTGTACTTCTGCAATAACAGGGAACATGTGAGTAAGGTGATCTCCCTTTCAAATATTAAAAGGGAACTTATGCGTACGTTCTATTCTCTTCAATTTCTCAATAGTGTCAACATGTGTAGTATGACTCACATTGAATGTTTGTTTTGCCCCAGTATGACTTGCAACGATTGGTTAATCGTCTCCAGTATGACTTGTAGTGACTGGTGACTTGTCACTACTATAACTTGCAGTGACTAGTGACATGTCCTCAACATGACTAGCAGAGGTTGATGGAATACTTTCAGAATGACTTGCAGTGACTGAATTAGCCCCCCCCACCATGACCCCACCATGACCTCCAGAGGTTGGTTGCGGGTTTCCAATATGACTTGTAGAGACTGGATTGGTTCCCCCATCATGACCTCAAGAGGTTTGTGACAGGTTTCCAATATGACTTGCAGTGACTGGATGGATTCCCTTAGCATGACTTGTAGAGGATGATGATGGGTTGCCCCCTTGATTTCACATCTTCTTCCTATTCTTCCTCCTTTTCCTTTTAGATTATTGGTTACTAGAATCAAAACTTTCACCACTTGAAGTAGAAGGAGGATGATAATATGTTACTGGTGAGGAAGAAACAACATTTTGATCCCCTAGATATAAGGTGTTTTCTTGAGAAGCATCAAGAGCATTCGGGACATTCGGAGTGGAAAACAACCAAATCAATAACCCCAGGGTGAATCCAAGAAGATTCAAAGTGGCCATGAAATGAGCACAAGCATTCCCAACAAATGGAAAAGCACAATAAGCCCCTTGGTTGGTGTCTACATGAATACTATCCATAAGTGTATAATTCAATAAGCAATAAATCTCTAAGGCCAACTAAGCACAAATAACACAAAGAACACGCCACTAGAAAATATTTCGAGGATATCAAACCATGTAAAAAAAAGTCATTTTGAAAATTAATTTTGGGTTAATTGAGTCTCACATTCCAAACAACAAAGGTTGAAAGAGATTACTAAGGTTGGGTATGTTTCCCTTCTTGGTACAAGTGCTTTTCCAAATTAATATACAAAACACGCTCCGAGGTTACGAATGCTCCAATCACAAAGTCCACCCAAGGTGGTCATAGAAAATACTTTGTTAACACCTGTGTAAGACCCTAAGGAAAAGATTCCAAGTCTACCAATCTATAATCCGCATACGAGGGGAAAACCGCCGGTTAGGATCATTCGTATGGGAAGAATAACTAAGACTGAAACTCAACAACACTGACACCACGCAGGGCTAAAGGGTGGTATTGAATAAGTCCACATACACAGAAAATCCACGGTAGATGCTTGATTAGGAATTGGAGGGATATCTTTGCAACCTAACCTCACATGACCTCGTGCTTAGCTCTCGTTTAAGAGGAATTTCCTAGCCACTCTTCATGCAAAATTGGATTTATCCTATCCTTTAGAAAAGAACTACTACACTTTGAAAGTTTAAATATGATCTTGGGTTCTTAACTGACAACCTATCCCAAGATAATACAATTTAATCTAAATTGGTAGACCCTACCAAAAGATAAAGTTCTAATAAATTTTAAATTAAGCTTTTGTTTTAAAGTGGCTTTCTTTTTACCCAAGAGATACAAATATGCAACTCGTGATGTTCTTTGATTAAAATAAATGAAAAAGAAATTGATTACAAATGGAAATTACCACTTAATCTTTAAAAAATTTACATGACAATAAAGAACTTTCAAACAAACTTGAAAAACCAAGCATATCTTTCAAAAATTTAAGCAAGATGCAACTTTTTAACAAAATTATTGTAACCAATGCAAGCAACTCTTTATGATTTTTATGATATGATGCAAATGAAAGCATTTGAATCTTTTCTTTTATGAAAACACTCCAAAAAACATCAAGCTTCCCAAAAAATTCCTTATTGAACCGAAAGCAAACTATGGTTTTTTGCAATATTCAAATTTCATTTTCTTTCAGGGGCATAATAAAGAAAACACACAAAAACATGATTTAAATGGCTTAAAAATTAGAATTTGGAAAATCTAAGAAAGACCCAAATCCCAAATATACCTAATAAACCTAAAAAACAAACAATTTTTTTATATTTTTGAAAAATTGTACCCTATTTTTGGGCCCTCCATGACATATACATGACCTATCCCACTGTAGGGTGCATATATCCAATGTA